>APFE031618736.1:22681-34413 GCA_000404065.3 Pinus taeda | reverse complement strand
TGTTTTATTAAACATTTTTTTTTATCAGTTTTCAAATGAAATATTTTTAAGTTTAAGATAAAATATTGAGTTAATAAGTTATTAGTTCTTAACTTTATTAGATCTAGTGCATTAAAAAAAAATTCACTTATCTATTCAAATAATGTGTATGTTTTTTTTACTCGTTAAAAATAGATTAAATAGAATGATCAAAATCACTAAAAATTAATCTCTGATTAGAGATAGGAAATATCTAAATGAGGAGATCTCTTATTCCAACCATTAATTCATGAAAAACATTATAATATTCTGAAATGTTTCCATTCTTATTGTCTATCAAAAAGTCAACTTTAGGTAAACTCTGAGCTTCCATATTCCTCTCCCTATACAAAGATTAGGATGGTTGAAAACACTTCCAAACCATTGATCTCTTCTAACATAGTACCTAGAAACACATAGTGACATCTTTGTTCATCTTTTATCCATTGGATGAAAGCCTCTAAATGACCAAACACTTGTAAACAATTAATTCCTTTTACATTTGGAAGAAAAAAATACAAGTTTTAGTGCCATTAGTTTTACATAATTATTCGACCTTTGCTACAATTCCTTGGTAAATTTAAGGCTTGATTATCTACAAAGAATATGATCCCAACAACCTCCACATATATCAAGATCCTCTTTTGATATCGCATTGATGAAAGATGAGGGAAAGATGAGAGTTTCCAAGCTCAAATTCTCTACATCAGTTTTTAGTTAAAAAAGATATTATGAAAAAAGCCTAGTGGGAAAGAAGTTAATTTTTAGTGTTTCTTTGGCATTAGCCCTTTCTTATGTTTCCCTTCAACAAAGCACAAGTTGAGTCATTTGTTTCAAACACTTCTTTTCATAACTTGCCTTAGGAAGATAATATTTGTTTATTAAGTCTTTACTCCTATGATTGGTGACTCTTCTAGTCACTATGGTCAATTTGTGGTGTTACGTCATTACATACTTATCTTAGTGTTCATTACAAGCTCATAGCTCACTAAGTCACACTATGTCAATTTTTCCGAACTTATCCTTTCAACCTTCCCATTTGTCAAGTCACTATCAACATTAACAAGAATCTTTTTCCTTTGTTTGTGCTACTATGGAACGTCTCTATTGAATTAATTCTACTAGGTCATCTCTTAGCGATGACAACATATTTTTGAGAGAGTTTGACCTAGAGAAACACCTTGAGACTATTAGAATCATGGGTATGTTGCTTCACTTTTAGCATATGATCTTTAGAATTAGTTGTTCACTAAGAAATTCCCCTATTGTTTTATATCAAGACACATATTCATATATTAGGATTTCTATAGTACCTTGGTTCCATTTTCATGAGTGATGTACTTTATCACCTCTCACAACATCTTCCATTGTTATTCATCTCTCATATAGTCTCTTCCATTTAACATTCCATATGGTGCACCTAATAGAGATACTTAGTTTTTAATTGATTATATTATTTATTTTATTTATAAACTTTAAAGCAATATCTCACATGGTACCCTAAGACTCCTTCTGAACAAATGAGACTATGAATATGATGTTTGCATATTTTCCTTGTAAATAGGATTAAACAATATAAATGAATAAAATGGTCTTATAAACTAATTCCATGAAAAATGATATCTTAACTTATAAAATATATAGTCAATTGGAAAACTTATAAAATTTATTGTGAGCATTGTTTCACATAAGAGAGGTGTTTTGAAAATTCTGGCAAAATTTTGAGATAATATGGAAAATGTTTTTGTAAATTCAAGTTAAGTTGTCAACTTCAAGATTTTGGTGCCCCGAGGTTTAAAATGGTGTTGTCATTCTTAGGAAATATCAACTTTCTTTGTAGGTTCATTGCAAACTCTATAAAACTCCTAAAGTTCATTACAGACATGCTTAGGAAGAATAACAAGGTGAGATGGACACTGGAGGCTCATGCATCCTTCGAGAATATCAAGAAGTACATCATGGAAGGTTTGGTCCTGGGAATTCCAGACTTTTCCAAAGAGTTCCAAATTTTCTCTATTTTTTCTGAGCACACCATAGTTGTAGTTCTTTTGCAAAAGAATGAAGAAGGGCATGAGCAGCCCATAGCATTTTTTAGTTGCACATTAAGAGATGCAGAACTAAAGTATATCATTCTAGAAAAATAGGCATATTCTATTGTGAAATATTTCAAGGCATTTAGGGAATGTGTATTCCATTCTAAAATAATAGCATTCATGCCATTAACAGTAGTGACAAAAAATCTCACACAACCCAATAGAAATGGTAGACAAGGAAAATTGATAGAAAAGCTCTAGGAATATCATATGGAAATCAAGGTTACAAAACTTGTAAAGGGTCAACAGTTGGATAAGCTACTTACTGATTCAAACCATGTTGGACTTGAAATGTGCACTAATGAAGATATTTGCAACATATGCGGAGAGGAGAATCCAGAAGAACCTCCACAAGAACCTTTCCTATAAGACCTTTCGAAATTTCAGAGTTCCATGTGGTATTAGGACATCATATTTTTCTTGCAAAATTTGCAATGCCCTCCTTATCTACCCCAGGCCAAATGCAGATCCCTAAAGCTGAAAGAAATTAAGTATTCCATTGTAGGCGCGGGCTTGTACTGGAAAGAACATGTCTACATCCTACTAACTTGTGTCATTAAAGAACAAATGCATGAGATTATTTCAGAACTTTATCGTGGAGTATGCAATAGAAAACAATCATGGAAGGTAATGACATACAAGGTTTTGAGAGTAATATATTATTAGCATTCCCTTTTTAAAGACAATATTGTTGTTTTCAGGGCTTGTCTAGAATGCTAGATGTTCGTGAGAACATAGAAAATTAAATCTCTACAATTAAAGTCTATAAAAGTTCAAGCTCCACTCCAACAATGGGGATTAGACTTCATTGGAGAAATACATTGCAATTCAAGTGGTGAACACAATTATATTCTAATGGCCACTAATTATTTCACTGAATAGATGAAAGTTATGCTGATTTGCAGGGTTGATGAGAAGGTTATTATCACTTTTCTAGAAGATGACATTCTCTCCTCCCACATCCACCCAAGTTACCATGCCATCCGGGGTAAACATGAGATGAGAGACTACTATGATTAGATTCAATCTCCTAGGTGACCTTAAGGCAGTGGAATCGATGGAATATCACACATAGCCATCCAACACCATCAACAGAACCCTCAGGAGACAAGTCAACCACTAAGACAACCTGTTCTGGGGTCCCACTGTTGTTCTTGACAATTTAAGGTTCAGTCGCTCTCATGCTATGGGCAAGGGAGGGCCAAAGACCTAAAGTCAGTCTCATAGGCCTACATGCCAGCGACTATGGATGAAACTTACCAATTATGTGCCAACGACTCCAAGATTTGAGCCACTTTTCAGGCCCAAAGCCCAGAGCACTACCCAAAATGGAATGAAAGCTCATAATTAAGTAAAGTACAGGGAAACAATGATGCAAAATTAAATAGTTGATCAAGGCCTTAACCATACCCCTACTTGCCATGACTGGAATTTCATCAAACATATCATCGAAATGTAACCTACAGGTGTAAAAAATAGAGTTGAGAGTAGGGATATCTTACTTATCTGAGAATCGCCATGAACCATTGTTTCCTCATGTCACTTCCTTTGCCAATTTCCCTAGCCATCAACAACGAAATGAACACCCATAGGATGTCTTTCCCAACATTCAACTTGGAATAAGTGTCCCATTCATCTGTGGTTATTGTTTTTAACATTTATTACATGGAATTTTCACCAGGATTGTTACATTCACTTTGTAGATCCATCTGGAACCAACCACTTTGTAGATCCATCCATCATAATGAGCTCGAAACAAACAAAATTTATAGTGGGGTAACAAATCCTTGATGGAATAATCTCGGCTCATGAAATACCTCACTCTTTGAAATCTCAACGAAGGCCAAGGATGTTGATGAAAATGGACTTATCTAAAGCATATGATCACTTAAATTGGAAATACCTCTTTCAAATGTTGGCAACCAATGTATTTTCTTAAGACTAGATATGATGGACTAGATTCATGGTAATAACCCCTTTGTTTTCTATTATTCTCAACAGATCTCCCTCAAGGAAATTCCACTCCATCCAAGGCTTGAGGTATGGTGCTTCCTTATCCCCATTCTTGTTTATTATCACAATAGAAGACTTGGTCCATTTCTTCAAGAGGAAAAGTGAGAGGGTCACATAAAAGGAAAAAGATCCCTGAAACTGATCTCTCGACGACACACCAACAATTTGTGGAAAATAATATGCTCTTTTGAGAATTGAAAATTTGAGAGATTAAAGCCTTACATGTTATTCTGGAAAAGTTTGAGCTAGCCATAAGTATTTTGTTTCCTTCTTGTTGCATCATTTCTGACTTGCTGTCACATCCATGTCTTGCTATTGTATTTATGCTACAGAATGAAGAGGGGAAAATTTTGAAAATTGGAGACAGAGCAGAGGATTAAAGGAACGTAGGAGTGATCAAGTGTGGGGAGACCGAATAGGGAGGACAGAGCTTCATATCGGATATACAGGGATTACATGAGATTTGAATTTAGAAAAGGATTGCAGAGGAATCAAAACCAAATCGCAATCGTATCGGCATAGGAGAGGTCGTGGCAGTCAGGGGGTTGATTTTCATTTAATATTACAAACATATTTTAACAAAGGAAAACTTCGTAAACCTCAGCTTAGTGGGCTTGAAATATTATTAAAATTGGCAGATAACACTTTTGGGTACGAAAGTTGTGTATATATAGAAGATGTGTATATACAAAGGTTGTGCCTATATAGAGACTACATTTTTGTGCATATATGGAAATTGTGCATATGCATAAATTTCTTATATGTCCATATCTTCCGTATATGCACATCTTTTATATATGTGCATCTATCATATATGCACAACTTCCATATACAAAAATTGTGCATATACAGAAGATATTCGCATATCTTTTGTATATGCGTAACTTTCTTATATGTGAATATCTTCCATATATGTACATATTTTATGTATGTTCATCTACCGTACATGTGCAACTTCCATATATGGAAATTTTGCATATATAGAAATTGTGCAGATACAAAAGATATGTGCATATCTTCTGTATATGCGAAACTTTTCTATATGCACATAACTTCTAGGTATATGTGAAACTTCCGTATATACACATAACCTCCATGTATGTGAAACTTTAGTATATGTAACTTCCATATATGTGCATCAACCGTATATGCACAACTTCCGTATATGCACATATCTTCCGTATATGCATAACTTTTATATATGTGTATATCTTTCGTATATGCATGTCTTTTATATATGTGAATCTACAATATATGCACAACTTCCATATACAGAAATTGCGCGTATACGGAAATGTGCACATATAAGAAAGTTATGTATATACGGAACATAGTTAACAATTTTATTGTAATAATTGAATGATTTTTATTTTTATTTTATTATTTACTTTTAGAATTTAATTAAGAATGTTATTCAGATTTTTGTAATATTAGTATTTAATCTAATTTTGTGATATTAGTATTTAATATAATTTTGTGATATTATTACCTAATCTAATTTTCTGATGGAATTAATAGATTTTTAGATTTAGAAATATATAAAAATTTTAGTTTGGATAATTTTAATCAATTTAATTTTACATATGATTGTATTAAATTATGTGTTGTGATTAATAGAGACTGAGGGGAGGAGAGAGTATAGGTTTAGTGATAAGTGTGAAAGGTCCACTGGAGAGAGGATATGGTAGTAGAGGGTGCGGGGGAGGTTGGATCAAGAGGTTAAGGTAGGAATCCAATTGTCACTTATTTTCCATCCTTCATCACAGTTGAGGTTGTTCGAGTGTTTGCCTATTTCTATAGCTTCTCTAAATTTTCTATGGTGATAATGATCGATTTTGGCCACTACTCTCGAGTTTTCAATATAAACATGATGATTGGTTTTACAAGAGTGTTCAACTAGGGTTGAGGTTTTTGAGTGGTTATGTTTTATGTCAGCAGTATGTTCTTGAATCGTAGTTTGGATGGACTAACCAGTTTCCCCTATGTACGTTTTTCTGCATGAGCAAGGAACCATGTAAACTCCTTTGTGGCATTTGGGATCAACCTGATCTTTGACCAATTTAAGGCATTTTATAATGGTATTCATGGGTTTAAAGGTGGTTTTAATATTGTTTTTTTTGTAAATATAAGCAATTTTGTCTGTGGTGCCTAATATGTAGGAGAGGTGAACCTTCCTCATTTGATCATCTATAGGTTGTTTGTTTTTGGGATTCTCAACATTCATAAAGGCTTTGATCACTTGGTTTTTATTATATCCATTCTTTTTTAATACATTCATAAGATGGGTTTTCTCTTTCTCAAAGTGATCATGATCCGAAATACATACAGCTCTAATTGCTAGAGTTTTGAGAACACCAATTTTCTGAGAAGGATGGTGGTGAGAGTTGGCATGTAGGTGATGTTCCGTGTGTGTTTTCTTATGATAGACCTGGTGAGATATGGAACCATCTTGGTTTCTATTGGTTAGGATGTAAAAAAAGGGAAGGCTTCCATTTTCTTCCAATTCCATGGTAAACTTGATGAAATTGGATTGACTCTTCAGGTCATGCAAGAGCATGTTTAATTTTTCTTTCCCATGGGGCTACATAATGAAGGTATCATTGACAAATCTTTTCCACAGTTTTGGTTTTAATGGGCAAGATTCAATGGCTCTGTTTTCAAAGTCCTCCATAAAGAGATTAGAAATGATGGGAGATAGAGGAGATCCCATGGCTACACCACAGGTTTGTTCATAAATTTCATCTTTAAAGCTGAAGAAGGTTGATTTGAGACAAACCTCTATTAATTGGGCCATGTCAGAGGTTGTGATTTTATGGATTACTTTAATGGCTTCATCTATGGCAATGTTGATGTATAGAGCTTTAACATCAAAACTGACTAATAAGTCATTCGGTTCTAGGTTTAAGTGTTTGATCTCATTGATGAAGTGGGTGGAGTCTTTGACAAAGGAACTTGTGTTGCCCACCAAAGGTTTAAGTTTCTTCACTAGGTATTTTTCCAAATGGTAAGCGGGCCCTCGTATGGTGTTATCAGCAGGGCTTGATAGATCCTGGGGGTGTAGGGGTTATTTTCTATTAGATTTTTAATGTTATGTTCTCTACTTGTTTTTATCAAATTCTATACATTTATAGAGATATCTTTTATGGGATTCTTCTTTAATTTAATGTAACAACCATTGTTTTTTAGGTGATCTATCATCTTGTCATTATAATCTTTTGTGTTCATGATGACTGTTGCACCACCTTTATCATCTTTTAGGACTACAACATTAGGGTTTTGGTTTAAGGTTTTGAGTGCTAGATATTATTGTTTGGAGATATTACTTTTGGGAGGGTTGGATTTTCTAAGAATGATAAAACAATCTTCTCTAATAGTTTCTTTGATGTTGTTACGTAGTTCATTGATCCCATACTCAATGTTGCACAAAATGTCTTCTTTGGGGATGGTACGAGGTGAGATGGAAAAATTTAAACCTTTTTCAAGGAGATCCAGAATATTTTGGTCAATGTTGATGCTTGACAAATTCACCACCTATTTGCTTGTCGAGGTAGGTAGATGTGTCACTGCGGTAGTCAATGTTGTTGTCCCACAGTTATCCACTTTTTTGTTGTGTATTGTGTTTAGGTCAGCTTCAACCATCTCAATTGTTTGGATTGACTGATCACTTGTTGTCCCACGGTTATCCATTTTGTTGCTATGTATCACGTTTAGGTTAGCTTCAACCATATCTGTTGTGGTTAACCCTTGCGTATTTGTCAGCGCAATCTTAGTTCGGATCCAAGAGAACGCAATAGAATTGATTGTTGTCCTATTCTCATCTGTTTTGTTGTTATGTGTTACTTCTTCAACTGTTGTTTCAACTTCAGTTTCATTTGCTGCATTTGTCAACGCAATCTTATTATAGGTTCTAGAAATATATTTAGATTCAGAGTTTGGAGAGTTTGTATTGATGGGTCTAACAACTCATAATACTTTCCTTTTGACCTGTGGATTGATTACAACTAGCGTTGGAGCATCAGTTGGATTGTTCCAATGTCCACTAACTCATGTGATGTCATCTAATGTCCCAGCGTTATAGAAAACTATAGAATTTTCCATCCATGATTTGTTTTCCATTTGTGGTTGTTCATCTCGTGTTTGAATGACAACGTTTTCACTATCTGTTACATTGGGTGTGGGTTCGTTGGAGGGTGAGGGTTGGCTGTAGGAGCTAACATGAGTGGGGCTTGAAATAAGAGATTTTAAGAAGGAGATCTGAGCTGAGTTTATCCTGGAAGATGAAGGACGGTTTTTAGAGGTTATTAGATCCCTGTGTGTAGGGTCGGAAAACTTACTAAGTTTCTCAAATTTCAGCGTGTGCTTTAAACATTTACCTTCTTCAGTTTTAAGGGCTTTCAGAGCTGAGCATCTTTCAATTCTGGACCAAATATTTGAATCAATATGACTTGATAAGCTGAGGTGTAGGCTGAAAGATTTTTTATTTTATTTGTCAAGCTGAGTACGAATTTTGTTAATTTCTGAGTGGATGAGGGATTGGCTAGCCCTGATAAAAATGTGATAGTTTGTCAAGTTTTTTGTGTTCCTCCAGGCTTGACCCATGGCTTGAGAAACTATGACCTGGGGCATCTAAGACGTAAGCTGTCAAAGTCACCTAGGTATCGCACCCGACCTAGGTCACACCAGCCGTAAGCTAACTCGATTTTAGCATGTCTCCTCCCCCTAGCATGGGTGCAACAACCTTCATGAGATTTGGTCTTAGGTGACCTTGCTAACAAAGCCCACCCTCATTTGATTATATGTCTCATTATATATATATAGTCAAGTATATTATATATATAATATACATATAATAATTACCATAGTACTGGAATATCACCATAACAAAATCTTAATGAATTAAATCTATAAGGTAATGTGTCTTTATTTGACCCCAAGTAAAATTTAATTGACACATAACATAATCTATGCAATTATGATTTATTATTTATGTATTGATTGGCGGTATTATTGGCATACATATTTCACATCGTTTTAGTTTAATCATTTAATACCCTGATGTATTACACCTTGGATTTCCAACCCGAAGGGATGGCAGGATCGGACTTTTGATTGATTCTGAGTGATCTCCAGCTGTCGATCACTTCATTGGTATGCTCGCCGCATCGACGGTTTGTTATAGCTCCTCTCCATTAGACGACTGAATAGGCTTGCCTTCATTCCTTTGGTCATGGCATCTTCGAGCAACTTTGGCATTTCTTTCTTTGTTTGGCAGAGCTACCATGTTTGGGCTCTTGGCTATGAGTTTTATCTCTGGTTTCCTTTCGCTACTCCAAGAAGTTGATCATACTTCCCTTATTCAGTTGTATTTCCTCTGTGCTTCCTGTTGCGTGAACAGTGCGTTGGGACAACTTTGGTATTTCCTTTGTGACAAGCCTAACAAGGTAAAGAGAAGTCACAAGTGTCTCTGTTCTTCGGTATTTTCTCTTCCTGCAATAGACATTTGAAAATTTCTTCTTGTATTTAACATTTAATTCTATATGCCTAGTTTTTTTTTAGGGTTTCCAGCGCCATCTGGTTTCCTTCGAGTTGAGACCCTACCTCACTGAGCCAAACTGTAGATTTGCAACCTCTATGCCTATTCTATTCCAGGTAAATTGAAGGATAGTTCTAGGTATTTCTTGATATGCAAGGTTTGAAATCCTTAAGGTTTTTAATGTATTAATTGTCAGTTTTGATGTTAAGTCCTTAGACTATTTACTAGCTCTGAGACTAGAGCATAGATGTCCAGAACATAATCATTTCTCAGCACTGCTTCTGAGTTGTCGTGTTTTTGTTTTAAATTAGTTCTAGTAAAGAAAACCCCAAATGGTTTTTTAGTTTTCTAAGCATTCAAGTTGTAATTTAACTCAAGACAGTTATGGACGGCTTAATTTGTAAGTTCGACTTTCATGTTTTAGTTAGAACTTCATTTTTCGAACCTCTGCATCTTGTCTGTTTGACTATAATCTATTTGTGTGACTATTTTTCTCAATACTGGTCTATGATTTGGAAAGGTGCTTAATAGGCTTTTATTTGAATTATCTCATCCTTCTCTTGTTAAAAGAGCATTATTCATTTATTCAATATAAAAGGTTATGGTACATATACAGGTTTATACTATGTTTGGTTATTAGTACTCTAATTCCTCTACTTCATACTTGAGATCGATCATGCTTAGCAAGATTTGTATTTATGTGTTTTCCTCTATTGATTACTACATCTTGGACCTATTGGTCTCCTTCCATGTGTAGCTGTATTATGTTTCATTTTCTTGTGATAGATTTCGCGTGGTAATTTGTAATGAATCCTTTCCTTTTTTATTATCTCTAAAGATGGGTTTATTTCGGGTTTCACCAGATTAGTCGGTCATCTCTATTTATTTTCTCTTATAACTAAAGGGTATATAAAGGGTTAAAACCCTTCTAGGGTAATATTCCTAGCTGGAATGTTTGTCTTCATACTGTATTCTTTCTAGAACTGGAAATGCTTTTACCAAAAGGTTTTCTAATATCATCGTTATTTTCAAGGGGTTTCCTATTTGTCTATTCCCTTTACTTAAAGAATTATACATACTGAATTTTCTAGATTCTCTTACAGTTTTATTCCTTTGTATTCTTTTATTAAGAGGTTACACACCCACTGTTGGGCAGCTATAAGCAAAATATGTCTAGGGTTTGACATCAAATTTCTCCTCTAATAACCCATCTATCACTTTTAACAGAAATTCGGAGTTCTAATTTAGACTTAATAAAAAATCAGAATTCTAATTTAGACAATATATTTCATGTATGAGAATGCTAGATAGGGTTTCTACTATAATAACCCTTCTACTACTTTCAAGCAGAAATCAGAGTTCTAGATACTTATCTTCTTCTGTAGATTTCCACTGTTGTCCTCCTAGACGAGATTCAACTATAAATTAAAAAATTTCCTCCCAACCATGATACTTGCTTTCAAGCCAAAGTCTCCCCCTGAGTTGTTTCTCACATGACAGATGCTTTCGTGAAGTCTACTGTCTTATGTTCAACAGCTAACTGATCTTAACAAGACTTAGCTCCTTGACCCATTTGACATATCAGCACGAAGACATCTCCTTTTCCTTCTCCTTTCTTCATCTCACGTACCAATATCCTCTTGATCTCTTCTTGGAGAATTAATCTTCTAGAAAGTAGTTAGGTATCGGTAACTGCCTATAAAAAGTACTTTCACATGTGAGAGTTACAATATTTATTATCAGTCAAACATTTGTTTCATGCATAACTTAATCAAAATCTTAAATGTATAAATTTAAATAATAATAATATCCAATCTTATTTTATTGTGGTAAATAAATATTTACAATCTTATTTTATTATTAGTATTGTTATTTAATGCTATAACTTTTTTAATTTAATATTTTTATTTTAAAATAGCGTCCTTGCAATTTTCCTATTTCCATTTCATCCTTGATTATCTTATAAAACATAAGAAATAGTTTTTTTAATAATACATAAGAGATAGAGGCATAACCTTTGTTAATATACTATCTATATTGCACTTAATTTGATTTAATTTAATTAATTTGAGGAA
>APFE031618736.1:0-15621 GCA_000404065.3 Pinus taeda | reverse complement strand
TATGAATAATAATATTAAGTAATTAGAAGTAAAAATTGAATTTTTTTTCTCTTGAAACCAGATTTTTTAACTCATACCCAACTTTTTAATGTAAATTGAATATCTAGAGATTTTAGGAAACCATTAATATATAAAATAATAGTTTTAAATTTTATGAGAGATTTTTCGACGTAAATCATATTAAATTTCTCATAAAATTGATATGGATCACAGAAGCCTCAATTCAACAATTGAATCCCTACACGGAAAAGCCAACGCAACCAAGGTTCATCAATTTGAAAGGGCACGCTCATAAGTTTCGAAGTTGAAGTCAGATCTCGTGTTTCGTAAAAAATGTAGAGACTCCTCTGTCATCCTGGTCTTCAGTGATTTACGTCGAAAAATCTCTCATAAAAATTGAGGCAGGATTCCACAGAAACCAGCAGGATATCAGAAGGGCTTTGAGCAATAAGCAGTTTAGACCGAGTCTCGCCCGATGCCACACATTGAGTGACGCGCATCCGGCGGAAGAGAGAGAAAATCGCTCACATCAGATGGGTAAACGTTGAGCAAGTTATCTACACGATATGTGCGATGACCATAGGATTTGGATGGTCCAGATCAATGGCGGAGATGCGACCCGATGGATGACCGGATTTGAAGAAGTTATAAAGTAGATTGTGCAGGATTTTCAAGTTCGACGTGGATGATGAGTTGGCAAAGATTCATGTTTCACAGGCATTCTTGGAGTAAACGGAAATAACGGCCATTTCAAATGATCAAGTGTTTCGAGTGAACCTAACACACTCATCCATTAAAGGAATGGGTGGCCACCTCTCGATAAGGAGTTATGCAGTTATTGTAACCACCGAAAGAAGGGATTTGAATGGACAGAGGCAGGGAACCAGAAAGCCAAGAAGCGGAAACAAACAGTCAGGAAGCAAATTGGCGCTAAAGCCACAAACTGACAGAGAGGAGAGAGAGGTAGCTCAAGAGAAACTCAAGAAGCAGTAAGAAAACCTGGAAGCAGAGAAACCAGAGCTAAGCTCACTGTAATAGGCAGAGCCACCAGAGGTTGGAGGCAGAGCTGTAGAGCCAGAGAGCTCTAATAGACTTCTAAAGAGCCACGAGGCTACAGTGAAGTTACAGCACAACAAGAGATCGAATGATCGAGCTATGGTTGGTTGTCTGAGGTGTGTTGAAGACAGGAGAAGGAGTTCCAAAGACAAATGCAGAACTTTGAGGGAGTTAGAGAAGCCAGAGGCTCGAGAAGCTTAGAGCACTGACAGAAGGAGTCAAGTCCAGAGAAGCCTAGACCTGTCTATAGAACAAGGATAGTCAGGGGTAAGATGGCATTCTAATCTCATTGGTTCAGCTATAAACTAATGGAGTTAAGTGTATCACTTTTAAAAGAATTGAAGCCATAATCCCAAAGAGCCTAATCGAGTTGATTAGAGCTCAAGGAGATGTAGCCCAAGGTATCAGGGTGAACTCCATATTATATTGTTGTCTTATGGGTTTGTTGAATTTCTTCTTTATTTATTGTTATTTGTTTTTCACATCAACATAAGAAAACGAACATAAGCACTCAACAGTCAAAAACAAATACAAGCATACACCTATATTTTCAAGCATTTCTTAATTCCTCATTGGTTAATCATTAAGACTTGGGAAAATGTAAAGATTTGGAAGTGGGAGAGGTTCTTGTAAGTTAGACAAGAAGCCTAAGACTCCTAATTCAAACCTATATAAGCATGAGTAGAGAGAAACCCCTAACACAAGAAAATCCTGGAGTAGTAACTAGCGTTCCCTCCATGACTAGCATTGGCTTTCTGTATGAGCTGTGAGAACTAGTTTTCTAACTGCAGAATTGCAGAACTGAAGAACAGGTAGTTCGATACTTGAGGAGAGGTATTTGTCTGTGTTGTGGTTTTGGGTTTCGAGGGCGTAGTTGTGACAATGATGTATGAAACGCAGCCTCAAGAGGTGTGGATATCATCGTGGGATTTGATCTCGGTACCTATTGACAATGAGGGGCCAAGCTTCAGATTGTCGGGCGATTCAAAACAAACTAGTAAGATGGGCGCCGTGCAGTACTGGGAGGAGGAGGAAGGATATGGGGAATGGCTGCAGGAGATGATGGAGCGATACCATTCTCATACACATGATGGGGCCAGAGAGTGCAGGTGTTCATCTGTGGTGATACAGCAAGTGGAGGCACCGGTTAGCATTGCTTGGTCGTTGGTTCGGAGATTCAACCAGCCTCAACTATACAAAAAATTTGTCCACAATTGCTTCATCCGTGGAGATCTCAAGGTTGGCTGCGTCAGAGAAGTTAGTGTTGTTTCGGGTCTTCCTGCGGCCACTGGTACCGGGCGACTGGACCTTCTGGACGACGAACGGCATATTCTGAGCTTTAGTATTGTGGGGGGCGAACATAGGTTCAGCAATTATCGATCCATGACAACTCTGCACGAGAGGCTGCACGAGACGCTTATAAATGGGAAACCAGAAACTATTGTGATTGAATCGTACGTGGTAGATGTACCACGGGAATACAAAAGAGGAGGCATGTTTATTCGTAGAGACCATCATTGAATCCAACCTTCGGTCTTTGGCTCATGTTTCCAAACTCCTCAATGGTAGCCACTCCGCTGTTTACAGTCTCCCAGACCCCAGTACCTGTTTCTGAAGATATGTGATTCTGTTTCATATACAGTTAAGGCTTTTTTTTAATATCTTGTAGTTGTCAGTTTGATTCTGAGATAGTCTTGGAATTTGCAATTGAGATAAGTGAGGCATTGTAATGAAGAAAATTGCAATTTAATGAAAAATATCAAAAGTCTTCGCGGTGTTAATATTGATATGAGAAGGGGGCATGGTAGTTTGATAGCTGGTCCCGACGTGGTGGTTTTATGGCTAGTCCCCACATGGTCCTGTCAGTTCTTCGGCCATGGAGGGAGCAACCCACGGACTTCGAAGTGGGGTGGGGTAACGACAAAGGTAACTGGTAGTGGAGGGACAACGCAATAGCCTCGGCATGGAGGCAAGGAGGAACAACATTGTTGTCGGGATACCTGTCGGGATTTGATTCAATCACTGTTGTAACGTTTGGAAACTTCGAAGAGGGTGTGACACGAAGAACATGTCACACTCATTGCCGCTTTAAACAAGATGCATTATGTCCAGTTTTATGTTCAGGACAGATCATGATGGTCTGGTTGGGCCATAATTTGATATTAGAGAAGGTGAAGAAGTTGGAGTCGTGGATGACGCACTTTGAGGAGCATGTCCAATGTTTGTTCCGCCACTCTGGACACCTGTCGCAATTTGATTCAATCTCTGTTGTAACATTTGGAAACTTCGGAGAGGGTGTGACAGGAAAAGCGTGTCGCAATTATTGCCACTTTAAACAAGATGCATTACTTCTAGTTTCATGTTCGGGATGGATCATGATGGTCTAGTTGGGCCAGAATTGAAGAAGTTGGAGTCATGGATGGCACACTTTGAGGAGCATGTCCAATGTTTCTTCTGCCATCCTCCTTGTAACGCCTTAAGGTTTTGTGACGGGCAGGCGCCGGGTGCCTCGGCAGGCGTGCACGACCGCATGATGGCACCTTCGCACAAAAAGCGATGTTACGATCACAGCAATGCGATGAAGACAAAACACTTGAGTGACTAAGTGGGGACACTTATGCGACCGAGTATGGAGGTTTATACGGGCATTGGAGAGGCTTGCACGATGGCTAGCTGACACACACGGAGATGGCGTTTGGGGTGCCGTCATGGAGGTTTTAGGGGTCGGCCAAAGGGCTGCCACCCACCCATCGCACACAGAAGAACGTCTATATATAAGTGAGCATGGAGAGCTCATTTGACAACAAGACAACTCGCATATCTTTGCAGAACAAGTGGGAACTGCGCACAAGGAAGGAGTTGCGCACATCTCATGCGCACTTGCCTGGGAGACTTGTATGATTGGGTTGAGACTTGGAGATAAGTCGAAGGTTGTGCAGAGGTGGTTCTATGGTATGGTTTTAGTGCAGATTTGGCAAAGGGTTGTAGGTGGCTCATGTGAGCACCATTCTTTGTACAAAGGAAGCATAAAATTGTGGTAAGGCAAGGCTGCTTGTCTTTGTAAAATTTGACTAAGTGTTGGCTTGGAGTTTGCCAAGCACACTTGTACATTGTAATATTGGATAACTGATATTCTTAATAAACTGTTGGGCAGACTCACATTATGGGGAGTTGCCCCTCCCCTTTATACTTGTTGCAATTGTTAATGTTCTTGTTATATAATTGTGATGGATAATGAATGAGTATGGGCTTCATTAAGTATAAAGGATAATTGCATTGGTTGCGAAACACAAGCCAAGTAATGAAAAAGTGAATTTAGGTGTAGTCCATGTGCACGAGTATTGTTAAAAAGAAAGTGTTCGGTGGTGCCGCATCTCGCCGGCACGGTTGAAAGACCAACGTAGGCTTGGGGGCATGACAGTTGGTATCAGAGCTGGTATAGCTTGCGGATGAAAGCTGATACACAACTTGACAATTGATATCAGAGTAGGCTGATGACCAGGTTGATGAAGTGTTGAAGCATTGAAGTAGCTTGGTTGGGCTTGGTTTGAGCAGGGTTGCTCGTAACGGTGAAGAGTCAAGAATGTCTATCTTGCAAGAAATGGGTTTTGTAACCTTCAAGGAATTTGAATGGAGTCTACGTGAGGAATCAAGAGAGGTTGAGCAAAGGCTTGCAGAATGGGACAAGGTTATGTTCAAAGCAAGGGATGCTCTTCGTGCCTTGGTTAAGGAAGGAATTTCAGACGGAAATAGGGACGAAACCTATCGACTTGTGAAGGAAGTGGACTTGTTTGAAGCAGAATCCAAGGAATTGAAGATAAGGTAGGAATTGATTCGAAAGAAGTGGGAAGTGCTAACTCTCAAGAACAAGAATTCCATAGCTTTGGCTCATAAGGAGAAAGCTGTGGAATGTGATAAGGAAGAGGAAGCCTTGATAATTGAAGATGTTGCAGACATGACCGTGATGGAGGGTGAACTTGAGATTGATCAAGTTGGACCAGGATCGTGAAGTTTGCAAACATGTATGGATGAGGATACTCTCATGGAGGAACCTCATGATGATGTTGATGATGTAAGCACTATTGATACATGTGTTTCATTTGAGCATTTGGTAGATGGACCGTGTACAAGGAAGGGAAAATTCAGTTTGTCGATGCTAGGGAGCATCTTACCATGGATGTTTATGATGAGACCTTGTATGGAGAAGCAAGGATTGTTGATTGTTGCAGGACTTGTTGGGTTGTTTGTGACCTTATGGTAGAAGGTACAAAGGCCCGTGACAAGGGTGGAACTTGATGATCGTTGTGGAGGAATGAGTTGTGCTTTAGCCACATGGCTAAGTGCCTGGCATGACTCATGGACAATTTGAAGGGCACACACTTGGGAGAACTTCTCATGGCTGAGACCAAGAGATAGTCTTGGTAGACACTTAGGTGGAGGAGCTATGATGAAGGAAACTCATGACATGATGATATGGTTGGGTGACCGAGTTCACTAGACCGAAGATTGCAGCTTGGATGAGGATGACCGGTTGTTGTGATGGGTCTACCTGGTTGGACTACATGACAACTTAGTCATGAACATCAGGTTGGAGACATGGAGCATGACAGTCTTATGCAAGGACATATTGTGGGTGCACTTGTAGAGATGTCACTTATGGGCATCCAATGAGGTGTGCCAAGGCATGGATGTTGTGCAGATGGATGTGCTAGTGTGACATGGAGACTTATACTTATGAGCCTATGGAGAGGTTGTACACTCTTGGGCAACAAAGCCATGGACTTGGATGGAGTTGTGAGCAGTCTATGGGGCATTCTTACTACATGGAGAGCTGAGGCATCTTGCAGAGACCTTTGGGTGGAGACTTGTATGCTTGCTAAAGTGTTGGTGGGAGGTGACTCATGGAACTCATGATGACATGAGATTGTTGTGACTTCTAGGGGAACTTCATATATGGTGGACTTGGAGGATCTGATGCATTGAGGAGCTGAGGTCAGAGACTTTGATGCAGGATGGGGTGCATACTTCCAAGTACATGTATGGGAATGGCTTGGAAGAGTGACTTGATGTAGAGGATCGATATGAGGCACTTTGGAGTGATGGAGTTACGATGGTGATGATGCCTTGGTGGCAACACTTGGGTATGGGTTGAGCCGAGACTCAACTAGTTTTACACATGGGAGCTGATTGATCTTTGATCATGGGCAGCACATGGAGACATGAGGCAAGTGTATACTTGTTTCTATGGCAGACTTGAGGGATGACACATTGCAGATGTGATGGAGGTAGCTTGATGGACATGGATGTGGCAAACCGAGAGTTGGAGTTGATGAGATGGTCTCTTTATATGGAGGAAGCACACATATGGATGATGTTGGGATTGATGTGGCTGATTTCATATAGCACATTGACACCAAACATCATGGATAACATGTTGCAGATGAGATGAGGACTACTTCATGGACCTGAGCATGGTTTACTTATATGGATGGGTTCTTGATTGAGTTCAGGATGTGACAGGGATGTTTTGAGAAACGATTGATTGTGGCATGAGGATGTTCACTCTCATGATTTGAGCGTGATGGTTGGATTAGCTACCCAACTAGTTCAGACATGGGGAAGCGTAGTGTACAGAGATATGTTAGCATTGTGTTGGAGTATCATGGCAGAGTTCACATGGGGACGACACATGATGAGGTCGACACGATATGTTGCAATGAGCATGCAGCTTGAGATGCAGGGGCCAACCTTCTACGATGGAGCAGCATGTAGAGATTGTGACATGATGGTTGATTGTCATGGATTGAGAGGACTTCCGATTATTGAGATGAGATGTTGGCACATGATTGAGGTGTGTTAACACTTGTTGACATATCATGGGCAGTTATGCACATGGTGATGTTGCACATGATGGAGTTGACACATTGTTGTAGTGGACATGTAACTTGATGTTGGGAGGATCAGCCTTCCATGGTGGGGAGCAGCATGGAGAGATTGTGGCAGACGGTCGATGATCATGGACATCTATGACATACTTTGGTATGGACTATCTTGGTGACAGTTGGTCGCTTAGATGAGACATGATGGAGATGGAGTCTACATATGTTGCAGGAATATTTGACATATGTGGGGGAGTTGACATCATGGATTGATGCCTGGGGATGTTGTCGAGGACGACAACGACTTCAGGTGGAGGAGGATGTAATGCCTTACGGTTCTGCGATGGCGGGCGCCGAGCGCCCGGGCGCGCGCGCACACCGGGCGGGCGTGCACGACCGCATGATGGCACCTTCGCACAAAAAGTGACGTTATGATCACAACAATGCGACGAAGACAGAACACTTGAGCAACTAAGTGGGGACACTTATGCGACCGAGTATGGAGGCTTATATGCGCATTGGAGAGGCTTGCACGATGGCTAGCTGACACACACGGAGATGACGTTTGGGGCGCGGTTGTGGAGGTTTTAGGGGTCGGCCAAGGGGCTGCCACCCACCCATCGCACACAGAAGAACGCCTATATAGAAGTGAGCGTGGGGAGCTCATTTGACAACAAGACAACTCGCATATCTTCGCAGAACAAGTGGGAACTGTGCAAAAGGAAGGAGCTGCGCACATCTCATGCGCACTTGCCTTGGAGACTTGTACGATTGGGTTGAGACTTGGAGATAAGTTGAAGGTTGTGCAGAGGTGGTTCTATGGTATGGTTTTAGTGCAGATTTGGCAGAGGGTTGTAGGTGGCTCGTGTGAGCACCATTCTTTGTACAAAGGAAGCATAAAACTGTGGTAAGGCAAGGTTGTCTATCTTTGTAAAATTTGACTAAGTGTTGGCTTGGAGTTTTCCAAGCACACTTGTACATTGTAATATTGGATAATTGATATTCTTAATAAACTATTGGGCAGACTCACATTACGGGGAGTTGCCCCTCCCCTTTATACTTGTTGCAATTGTTAATGTTCTCGTTATATAATTGCGATGGATAATGAATGAGTATGGGCTTCATTAAGTATAAAGGATAATTGCATTATTTACTTGGTTGCGATACACAAGCCAAGTAATGAGAAAGTGAATTTAGGTGTAGTCCATGTGCACGAGTATTGTTAAAAATAAAGTGTTCGGTGGTGCTGCACCTCGACGGCACGGTTGAAAGATCACCGTAGGCTTGGGGGCGTGACACTCCTCCTCGAGGGACTGATCTAGACAAGCTTGCGTCAATTACTTTAGAGGAATGATCATGGTTAGAGGTATTTTACATGTTTTCCATGTTTTCTAGTGCTTTTGGCCTCCTAAATTGTGGACAGTGTCTCTAGGTATTTTTTTGTTTCTTTGTCATACACTGATCTCAGTAATCAACAAACTTGATTGGAGTGAGGTTACTTGCATTTTGAAACTAATGTACTCTTTTTTTACTAAATAAATAAAACTATGACTTAAAATAAACATATAGATATAAAAAGTTAAGAGTATATAATTCAATTGTTTCATGAAATCTTCAAACTTGAAGATAGCAGTGATTACTCTTCATAGCCGGATATGACAGACGGATTAGTTTGGACTCATTTATCTATGATAAGCAACATCTCTGCTAACTGCTTCAAATCTGAATGGTAGCAATCAAAGTTCTGATTCCATGCCACGAATGAGGAAGCGGTGCCTATTTTGAGCAATCTCACTCGTAATTACCTTCCTCAAAAAAATGTCAATATTCACGTTTTGAACATATATGTGAATTTTCAGGAAGGGTTAATTGCTGCCCGTTATTCGTTTTGTGAAAAAATAGGCTTATTGGCCGCGGTATTATTATTATCAGTATTATAGAAGAGGAATATATATGTTTCAGTATTAATAGATGTTTTAGATAATAATTTATTATAAAAAAAAGTTTGATATGAATTTAATATGTCATGTTGGAATTGTTGAAATTGAATTTGATAAGAAACAATATTTTTCATAAACACTTCAATTAAATTTAATTGATTTGCAGAGGACGTGAGATAAGTATTGATTCACTTATATATGCATAAGTTGGACGTCTATTTTGATCCAAATCATTTTAAATATAATTTTTTAGATGTAACCACACATTTTATTATTACTTCAAAAACATCCGAATAACTTTAGGATTTAATATTCACAAAATTTAAATCTTATCAAAACCTCTCGCTTTTCACCATTAAATTTAAGTAATGAGATTTCTAAATTATTATTTAAGAATGGTATACTAAAGCCAAAAACAAAATAAAAATTTTAAAATAATTTAAAATATTTTTATATTAAATATATAATTTTAAATTATATATTAAATTTTACTTTATCTAATTTATAAAATATAAACGCACATTATAAAACATAAAAACACGCCTTATAAATTGTAAATACAATAGGTATAATATGTTAGAGCAATGGTGGTAAGTAATATTCTAAATATTCACCTTGACCAAATCAAACAAGTAACAATAACAGTTAATAATGCTACCCATAACTTCAAACAATCTATTTACGCAATCATTTTCATAAAGCAATCAGTGTCTCACCAAACTCTCCTTACGTAATTGCTTTTATCGGGTAGATTCTTTCATTTACAACTTCAATATTTTTTCATATCAACTCAACATCTCATTTTTTGGCAGTTGTAAATTTTAATGATATTTTTATATTTTTTATTAAATTAATTTTTTTATTGTAATTACTAAAATATATAAGTATTAGTAAATTTAAAATTAAAATTTTATTATTTAATAATTATTGATAATTAAATTAATTTTTTTAAAAATTATATTAAAATAAATGCATTTATTAATTTAATAATATTAATGGATATATCTCAAAAAAATTATGTTAAAATATTTACTATATACTTCTTTTTAGTAAGAAAAAAACGTTGAGATTTGTATCATAAACAAAAATCAATACATAATCCATGAGATGGGATACCTTTTGCATCCACCAAATTTTTGTTATGTAAACCAAACCACATTATATCCCATAGCATCCATCAAATTTTTGTCATGTAAAACAAACCACATTATATCCCATAGCAGTTAAAAAGAAGTAGATCTAAGATAAGGAAACATCTATAATTAAACCACACCATGACAAAAAAAAATATTAGTCCATGAAATAAGCACTACTACAATGAACATGAAAATGGAAACAATAATACGAAATAGATCGTCCACCAAATAAACCATATCATGGAAAAGGGAGAAAGTTTGCATCTAGTGTAGTGCCTACCACCAGAATCTCAATGTGCATCCCATTCTATTGAGCATGTATGCCCAATTTGGACATCTTGTCTGTGTTGCGGTTGTACTTTGCCTTCATATTTGTTTCACTGCTCGCCCCCAAGTGTACCCAATATTGTTGTTCCAAAGAGAGAACAATCCAAAAACCACATCAACATTTGCCCCCTTATGCGGCCCCATAAAAAAAAATGGCAGGATAGTTAATCCCAGGACCAACATCTAGAAGAGGGAACCGATTAGGCCGGAGTGGGGTAGACAGTATTAGATTTGTCCATCCCAAAATCTGATTAATGACGGTGCCAAGTCCATCTTCATCCCTTCAAATATAATATGGCTCCTACATCGCCAGATTTCCCATATGGTAGAGAGGGGAATAGCTTGCCAATGGGATGGTTTGTGACTCCACCAAGGCAAACAAGAAGTGATTGAGTCGAACTGAGCCAAGGGGAATTGTAGCCTGCCTGGGAGCTCCAGCCAGATCTGATATGTAATCGAGCATTTTAGAAATAAATGTAGATTACTTTTCACCTCCTCCCTACACAAAAAACATATATGAGGTCCCTGCCAATTCCTCTTCTATAAATTGTCCCAAGTTAAATTTTTGTTTTTTCCAAACAAGCCAGACAGAAAGTATGATTTTGATTAGGATCTTAATTTTGCAGAACTTTATAAACCAGCATACCTCATTTGTGTCGCTATAATTATTGCAAATGAATTTGTAGGTGTCAGACACTGATATAGCCCCATGCTTCATCTCCCCATTCCATCCCATTTGGTCTCCATCCCCCCCCACATTGCAAATACCGGAAGGTCGCATGTCTCTTTTGATTTGTTCTCATTCCAAATCTTATGTTCCCCTAAGGCCCATCTCCCCCACTTCCTTCCAGATTGGGATATTACCATTCCATGTTTTAATGGCCTATATCCAAAAAAAGAGTCCCAAGTTGTTTATACATTGAATGAGTCTATCTGAAATGTGATAGTCTGGCCTCACTCCCAGTATGTGAACCCAACCAATGAGAATCTCATTTCCTAATCCAAAAGACTAGCAAGTCATGTTAGCTCTGCTATGCAGTGCTAACTTTCTAATGTCAGTAAAAAGGCTTGATCCATTTGATGGCATCTTCAAAGGAGTTCACAATAGTTACTTTCTCCTTTTTCCTCCACCCTGCTTATTCCCATCCATCTCCATTTCTCTATTTGCCTTCCTAAACCTGACAAAATAGTCCCTTTGGCCTTAAGCCCCAAGCGCAAAACCAAAAACCCACCATAGAACCTCACCAATATGACCTCGCACGCTCATAAACCCCTCACCGAATCCCCGCTGTTGATCAAACCCCGCCAATCCAACGGCTCTCATCAAGCCTGATAAAGTAACCCACTTGATCATTTCCCACTGTCCTATCATCTCCATAAAGATCTGACGGCATTCGCTCTCATCATGCCCGCAACTTGATCGAACGATAACAAGCAATGAGAGAGGTTTTTCTCTCTCATCTGCTGCTACATGTCAATTGCTGAATGGAATTGTGCAACCTCGGGTATTTACCGCCTAGGGCCCGAAAGCGATGCAATGAATACCATGACCACCCGACCAAACCGCTCCTGCCCGTTAAACGATCGTGCAGCTCCATACCCCTATCACCATCAAATCAGTCTGTTGAAGATCTGACAGCTCTAATTCACCCCATTCCCACTTTGGCCAATAGCCTCCGCCAAGCCGTCTCTACCGTCCATTTCCTTGATCCAACAGCCACCCGCCCCTCTCCTCTTGACAGCTTGTTTGCCATGCATTCCACGTCCTTGACCACTCTGTTGCCCAAAGAAGGAGATGACTAGCTTGCCAGTACTAGTCAGAGTCAGTCCCCAACAACCATATTTAACAAACATCATCGCCAAAGGGGAAAACGACAAAGCACGACCCTATAACTAAATTTATCAGTTATGGAACTCCACTAGTACAAGCACTCCAACAGCCTAAATAGACAACACAACACCTGAACAGATCGGATTCATCCACTGAAGCAAGAAAACACATTCAGAGACTCCATCAGGTAGTTAAATGTGGTTGGTGGTCAATTATGACCCCTTCATACCTAAACAACCAAGTTCCCTTGTAATGTAACATCTATAAATACCCAGAAGCAAGATGTAATCAAGGTTGGCATTTGATGTAAGGTTCAACTTCTAGAGACTATAGATATTTTGTCACTTGCAGCATCTCGTCTTCATTTTCAACTAATAGCTTCTTTTGCTATTAACTGCTCACTTTCCATTTTCCTCTATTCTAAACTTGTGCCTGATATGTTGTGTTCTTGATCTTTTGAGGTTTAGCACTAGATAACTGTCATCTTAGCTCTATGTTAGATTGTTGAATGCATTACTGAATAGGTTACTTAGGTTTCTTTCTATCTAGTGCAAGAGAGCTATCATCTTGTCTGTGCATTAGTAGAATAGATTTACAGGTTTCTTTACTAGTTGCAGTCGACCATCACATGGTCTTGTGCATCAGCTAGTGTGGTTAGTATTCTTCATATTCACCTAATGCCTCAAACTATGAACATTAGTGGTCTAAAGCCTTGTAGTCTGAGGGTGTTCGTGCATATTTGGAGTGAAACAAAGTAGAAGTGGTTATCTGGCTTTAACCAAACCATCATTCCTTCCATTAAACCTGCAACAATAGTTGAATTTATATGTTACCAGGCATCTCTGAGCTACAACCTAGGAGAGTTTCTTGGAATCCAAATATAATTGACGCCATTGTTGGGGAGACAAGATTGGAGCTCAGCTTCCCTGGGAGAACGACACAGATCTAGCTTTGATGATAGACATAGTCTAGACACATTTTTGGTTGTAATCATCTATCTGGCGACTCTACTAGAGGCCGAACCTCTTAGCGACTCCACGTTATAGTTCTGGCTCACTTTGTGAGACATACTCGAAGAAATCCTCAAAAATCACTAGCTAACCCAGTACCTGACCCTGAGAATATTGTTAAGCAGAGAAAGACATCACAAAAAGGAGCATCAAGATTACGTAAGCCTAAACAACTTATGTATCTCTGCAAGAAAGTCTTGTAACTGAGCATGCACATGTTGAAAATATAGAGCCTAGCACTATCAGTGAAGAAATACTCTCAAAGATTCATAAAGCTCCTTGTTCAATAAGTTCCCATTTGGATCTCAATCCAAAGGAAACCTCCCCTCCAATCCATCACATTCCTTTAGCCTTGTTAGTCATTTCTCAACTCCCTACCTTTCAAACTGCCAGTATCCTTTCCTCTACCCCAGTCATGGCAGGCCCACAAGCACCTACCAAAATGGAAAGGATTATAGCTGCTAGGTATGGACCCCTGGTCCTGTCTGTTCCTTTGAATGCCATGCCTGCAGGCGAGTATCACAAATACATGCCTAAGTTCACCGGTATAGAGGGAGTAACAGCTGAAAAAGACCTTGAGTCTTTTTATAACTATGCTGATAACCTAGATATCAGTTAAAATGATGTGTGGATGAGAGTGTTTGTCCAAAGCCTTAATGGGGAGGGAAGAAAGTGGTTCAGAGAGCTAACCCCTAGGTCTATACCAGACATTGAAGCATTAGATGATGTGTTTTTAAAGCATTGGGGAGATAAGAAAGGTCTCCTATACTACCATACTGAGTTTGCAGCCTCAAAAGGGAAAATGGGGAGTCATTGTCTGATTTTATTAAAAGGTTCAATCATATGTATAGCAAGATACCAGCTGAAGTGAAGCCTACCCCCGCCTCTGCAAAACTCACCTATGCCAATGTCTTTGATTCTGATTTCTGCCTGCTATTAAGAGAAAGAAGATGTGCCACTCTAGCTGAAATGTAGGATGTAGCCTTGGAGGTGGAATCCAATATCATGACTGCAGAGCAACTCAAAGGGCATGCTGACAGAAGGAGGCAGAGAGGTGAGGCTTCTTCTTCCTCTACTTCATCTTCAGAACCCAAATTGGATAAAATGACTAAAATGATAGAGTCATTGGCTGCTGAAATATCCAAACTGAAGGTTGAACAGAGTTCTAGGAAAGCAAGGTTGTCAAATACGTTTGCTCCTAGAAATCCAAATCCATTCAGAAGAGAAAATGAACAATTACATATCATTCAGAGGGGAAAAGAGGCCAGTGAAGAACAAAGGGTTAATACTCCTTTCCAGAACGTAGTCATGGAGGAGGAACAATTTGATGAAGAGGATGAGATTCACTGCATGGAAGACAAGGGCAATGCTGCCTTTTTGACATTGGCTACCTACGAAGAGTCATTACTTAAGGACCATACCAATCAAGAGTGGGACAGAAAAGCTATTCTACAAGCTGAAGACCAGCAAAGATATAACTTGAGCTCAAGAACAAGTAATGTCAAAGAGAATCCTGCCCAAAGAGTTGTTATTCCTATAGAGCAGCAGGTCAGTAAACAAAAGAGACCAGCAGCTAATCCCATGATCCTCAAAGCACCAGCTCAAGAAGTAAGAGGCCCTAACAAGTCTTCTTCCCCTTTCAATTTTGAATCAGAAATCCAGAAGTTGAAAATATTTGTACCTCTGATAGAACTTGTAAAGAGTGATGCCTTTAGGAAGCCCATCCTTGATGCCCTTGAGTTGAAGACCACACAAGCATCCAATGACTATGTGAATTTACAATATGAAAAACCTATAGTTGTGCTTAGCCCGATGACTGAACTTCCTGATAACCATTTCCCATCATGTTATGTCTCCTTGACCATTCATGACAAAATCCTCCACAACTGTCTGTTGGACACAGGTGCCAGCCACAATCTGATGCCCAAAGCTGTCATGGAAGAGTTAGGCCTTGACATCACTAGTCCCTATCATGATTTATTTTCTTTTGATTCAAGAAAGGTGAAATGTCTGGGGTTAATCAAAAACGTAGCTATCACCCTGACTCAGCTGCCCATGAAGACCATGATGATGGATATTGTGGTAGCAGATGTCCCTCCCAAGTTTGGCATGCTACTTTCCAAAGGGTGGATTAAAAGGTTGGGTAGGACATTACGAAATGACTTATCTTATGCCATTGTCCCAGTTTTTGGAGGAGAGAGCAGGAGACTGTACAGGGAAGCCCAGCTGTCCTATATTATCAGTGATGAGAAGAATCCCACTAATCATCCCATTTACGTTGTGGACACTGATTTTGGAGCATGTATTCTCCAAATTGAATAATCTCAGAAGGCCTCGATACAGCTCAAAAAACCAGTGTGCCAGGTCAATGAAGAGAAAGGAACATAAGTTTGGGATATGTTCTTTGATGGAGCATGTTCAAAAGAGACTGCAGGAGAAAGA
>APFE031618725.1:104118-168665 GCA_000404065.3 Pinus taeda | reverse complement strand
TTGCCAACCTGAATGCCTTCTCTAATGAATCAGGTTCCCAAAGGCGAACATCATGTTGGATATTATCCTTTAAAGTCCCTATGAACACATTAATCCTATGCTCCTCTGGAATATTTTTTACCTTTATTTTCAATTTTTGGAACTCCTCAATGTGCTCCATTATTGAACCCTTTTGTTTGAGACTTATCAATTGGCTAAAAAAAGTGTTGCTTTTTGTATCCTCATAATGTGTTGTCATTTATTCCGTAAAAATTACCCAAGAGATAATTTGTTTATGAGAGAAAAGCCATTTATACCGTACAAACTGATTTGGTTCCAAATATAAAGTTTCAATACGCACCTTTTGTGTGTTTTGCACATTATTGAGATCATAAAATTGCTCCATCTGTAGTATCCATGTTGCGGGATCCTTGCCATCAAACTTCCTCGTATCGATTTTTGGAATATGGTGGGTATTTTATCCAACATTAGAGTCTATGAAATCATGATTAACATTTATTTTGTTCTCAACATGAGTTTCCTTTACTACCCTTTCACCATTAGTAAGCATTTCTTGTAGAAACTTTGTCAAATCTGTCTTCAAATATTCCATGCATATCTTCAAATCTTCCATGCTGTCTTCAAATCTGTCTTCAGATCGTCCATCTTATCTTCCACGTCATTCATATTAGCTTCTATGCCTTTCTTTAAACAATCCATATTTGCTTCTACGCCTTTCTTTAAACCATCCATCTTAGCTTCTACATCTTTCTTTAAACCATCAGTCTTAGATTCTGTTACTTTTTGTGCAAGTGTCACTTGTTGCACTTGGTCTCGTAATTTTGATATATCATGTTGCATTTCTTCCTCTTCTTCATGAGTCATGCTAGAGATTTCAGGTTGCTTACTGGGTGTTTGCATTTTCTTTCCTCAGGGCATAATACCAATAATAATGCCTTAATATGCCCTTTGAATTTCCTGAAACTAAATTTTTCAACCAAGTTTATGCAAAAACTTAAAAGAACAACTACACACCTTTTTTCACTTTGTAGGAGCTTGATATTGAATTTGATGTATCTCTGTAATTTTGGATCATCCAGTTCTGAAATTGCGACCTACATTAGCCCCTGCGTCCTCTTTCCAATGCCATGAGTCTGATCCAAATTTGATTCTCTAGGGAAGATTTATGTCAAATCTCCTAGAGTGACCTGAATATAGATTAGTTCAGTAGAGTGAACTTGTACAATGTGCCACGTGTCACTGTTTCGACCTTTGAATCTAAAAAATATATACGAGAAACTGCAGTCTGTCCTCTTTCTATACCTTCTTATGAAATTTCAATCCGATGCTGAAAGAGAAAGTTATGATGATTTTCCCCAGATCACCTATTTGAAATGTAATTCCGGAGTCTTTAAAAATACCATCTTCCTCAGATCATATCTCTGCAAATATAGCGCGAAAATATCTGAAATTCAGACCCGAGGTCCAATGCAATTTCATATCAAATGAGTTTTTTTTTTTGTTACCGCTTCTAAAACACCACAGAAAAAAGTTATAGCGAAAATGCCACGATGACCTATTTGGAGCAGCGAGACCCTAGAATCCAAAGCTTTGATACCAAATTTTATGAAACCAGCTCACAAAAATATAGAAAAGATAGTTGAATGCCTTAGAATTCAGCCTCTTCGAGGGGGAAACCTCCTTTACATTACACAAATGAATAATTCTTCGATGATTCAAATGAAAAAACCTTCTTTCTATATATAGGAGTCTAAGGGGTCACAATATAACCAAGCCGACCTAACAATAATAATATAAAGGCACAAAAATAACAATAGAGGGATTCTATGGGGCACAATAATAACAATATGGGGATAATAGGGACACAACAATATTAATAAGGGATACAACTACAATATTAATGGGGGCAGCACTAGTATTATAGGGACCTAACATTAAGTAAACCAATGGATGTATGAAACTATGATGAAGACAAACAATATATACCCAGTTAACTAACTTTTCATTTATTTCATCATTTGTTTAACTTGAAACAATGCATAATTAATTCATTAGACATTAATTAAGATTAATCATGAGAAGTAAGAGCAGAATAAACCATCACACATAAGAAACACATGAGGATAGTAGGAGTTTTAGGTGGAAACCCAATGTGGAAGAAAACCATCGTTGTCGATGTCTTTGTCTTCTTCTTTTATTATAAAGAAACAAATCTTACAATATTTGTACTAGCGCAGACTCATACTAGTAAAAAGGCACCCACCTGAAAAAGGCTACAACCTTTTCTCGTTCTCAAGCACCCAATAAAAGGGAGTTCCAAACCCCTAATATCGTTTACCATCACCCACAAAAATGAAGCTCCAACCCCCTCATTAGATTTACGAGCTACCACTAGAAAGAAGCTTAGAATCCCTCACTGAAGGCTCCAACTGTCAACACCACTATGGACCACGTTTCAAAATATTTCATATTCGATCCACCTCACTCACAACATCAAACATGTAGGCCACTTGTAATCATATTTTTAGACTTGACCCACTACCATCATTTAAGTCCAATACCTAATAACAATACTGAGATGAATCACTGTATCAGATCACTTAATCACTTAATCAACTGAATCATCAAATGAATGACTGAGTCTCAATCAACTATTGCAACCAAATCAAACTATATCAGAACATATCATATCAATTCATTATTACTTATCAATATATCAAGCCAAACATTGTTACCCATAATAGAAACCAATTGTTGTCATTGCAATCCCTGATCAATCATACATTATATTTTATATGCTAATGTTCTAAGTCATACCAACATATGTATGCACTTTCCCTCAAGAATACCTATGCACAAATTTTAACACACTTATAACTGAATCTGCATTACTGTACCACTGAATAAATCACTCAATCAAACACTGAAACTATCATAAATTACTGACACAAATGCAGATCACCAGACAACAATACCATCACAAGTCAACGTTTCAATAAGTTCATCACTATCAAAAACAAATTATCATACGAGAAACTTCATCGAAAGAAAATAGAAAAAATAATAGAACTAATCAGACATCATTAAAAATTCATATTGCAAATCCCTAGTAGATGTACGCAACTCTTATTAATAATTTTTATGTATGTACATGCTTTTCACTCTTGATACCTACAATTATATTCTGAACTTTCACAGAATGTATATGCGACTACCTAGATGTAGATCCAGGATTGTACGCAACTTCTTAATGGAAAACCAACATATGTATATGTAATCATTGAGTCATACCTTCGCTACACAACACAACATTTGTACAACTCAAATATCGGCATAAAAATTGTTACAGACACACATCACAATACCATCATCATAGTTCTATCAAACCATAAAGAGATTATTCGATATGTATTCATTTTATATCTAACAGGTCTAATCCATCTCCATGCTCCCTAGTGCACATCTATTTTAGATCAATTCATTCATAAATAATCCATCACATACACCCTTAACACTTTTGTCTCCATTTCCTTATATAGCTTTAGGCCTTAGCCAAAAACCTTAGGCCAATCCCTTAGTAAAGTCGATGGTATTTTTGACGGGATCAAATATCCATTATCACACTCATTACTATGTGCCAATACCATGGTAAATACCCTTGGTATTCATAATACCATGGTCTCTAAATTGTACGTGACTTCTCTTCACCATACCTGTGTATATATGAGGCTTTCATTACAGGATCCGCGTATACTTTCTCAAACTTTAACTTCATCATTCCTCAGTCTCTGAATCGGTATTCCTTTTTCTATATTACTTGTAGCACCTAGATAAGCTCATGTTAAAATCTTTATCAAGTATGTTTCCACCAAGGACATCACATTAGCCATAACGCCAACAATATCCCCCTTTGGATTTGATGGAAACAACTTTGGTGTTTGGTTATCACCACTTGTAGATACCTTTGTAGATACTTGTAAAAACATATGTAGACATACCAAGTTTCCTTCCAAGAATTTTTCCTCAAACACCAAGTTACTCTCACCCTTTGACATCAAGGGCAAAGGATTGAACAATGATGAATGAAGACTTTTCTCTTCCTTTGCAGAGATGAACACTGTAGATATGATCTACTGAATATGAACATTGTATACTAATACCATTTCCCCCCTGAGCATATGCTGAATTTTTTGGAATATATACAAAGAAGTACATGACTTTATTACTCAACCAAATATATCCTTTCTTGTTACCTAGGACTCATAATTACATCAATAACCCAACACAATGGGGTTACATATTTGATTTAAATTTACATAAAATGCCCATGATTTCCAAACATGACTAAATATTAGAATTACTACATCATGGGTCTTTACTTGACATTTACATGAAGAGACATATATAAAATTTATAACTACAAATAAGGATCTCAACCATAAGGTAGCAAGACCATAATAGTCATCATAGGAACTTGCTAACATATACTTCTTATAGCAGCAACATGAACAACAACATGCATGTCCTCATACCAATATGCAAGATAAGACAATATAACATCATTATCATCAACCTATGACCAAGTATGCAACATTACCAATCAATTGTAGCATAAGATTGTTCCATAGAGATCTATTATCAACTCATCCTCTTTACCTCATATCATCAAGGTCAACATGCCCTTTCCATTTGTAGGAAGAGCCACAATCCACATACATCAAAGGCACATAGATATTTTGCAGCACATCAACATGTCTTTTCATGCATCAACAACATATGTGAGAGCCAAGAATATCACATGAAACAACATCATAACAAATTTTCAGATTAAGCTCAAGCAACATATATGCATCATCCATAACTTCATCATATGCAATCTATGCATCATTGAAGACATAATGAAAACAACATATAAGTAGTGAGTGAATCATAAACTCATCGTCAATGTCACTAAGGACCATAGCATGGACATCTTCCTGATGTAGAATTAAATTCACTAAGTGAAAATTTAACCAACATCTAAGACTTCATCATCACTAATGACACAATAACAAAAACATATTTGACTTCAGCAAAAATAAATATATGTACTTATCATTACCATCAATATGCAACAAGGAAGGCTCAATAAATCAAAATCCCAACGATGCACTATTAGAAGCATAGTAAATGCTCAAAAGAACCAAAATAAAAATTTCATATTGTAACAACTCATAAACCATTATAATCTAATACCACTTCTAAGTAGTATCTGAGAATCAATAGATTGTAACCAACCATTTTCAGAAATAGAAAGCCGAATAACAATTGATTGAAGCATATCATAGCCTATCCTTGAGTTTGTCCCACTGTTTCTTCATCTTAGAGAAACATACATGACTATCCTTCATGTAATCCACGTATAGAAAGTAAAATGATGAGTTTTCATAACCACTTCTCCCCATGAGTCTATATTGTATGTTCCTATTCACTATTACTACATCAAATACACTGTCAGTAATATAAGAATCATGAATATAAAATCAACATGGGAATCATCATCAAGATATACATATGTATAGCTCCCCCTGAGACCATACATCATTGATCTTGAGGACCTGATAATCATCACCTTCTCTTCATGAGGTCATGTTCCTCACATCACTTCTACAATCATTGTGAGAAGTATTCTTTTAAGAATAATGTTTTGCAATAGAGACCATCTTATTTTACTCCGAGTCTAAAGGAGAGGAACTAACCTCCTCATTTATGCGAGAATTAATTTCTTTAAACCTGTATAATTTGTCTAGATTTCTATATCCTCTTTCTATGACCTTTCTGGTTTCTTCATCTATAACCTTGCATTTGGTTGAAGTAAACACAATTAAATTCCTTTATCTATCATTTTACCTACTCTTAGAATATTTTGTTTTATCCCTTGAACTAATAAAGTATCAAATTCTCTTCTATACTTATTAATTTTGGCTCTACCATTTCTCAGAACTTTTGTTGTATAATTATTTCCAAGAATAACATTACCATCTTTGTTATTCCTAAGATACTCAAAATTTTCTTATCTCCTTTCATGTGATGAGAATATATGTTGTCTATGTATTATTCATATTCATCCTCAAAAGAGAAGAGGACAATACCACACCTTATATGATGTTCTTATTTCTGGTTACTATAATAAATGTTTGTGGATCCATCTTCCTTAGATATTTTGACATAAATATTCTTATATAATCGTTTTCCATGTTGTCTATGGCGATCCAATGATTTGTTCCTGAATTCTTTTGCTACATGCCCTAATTTGTTATAAGCATAACATCTTATATGACCAGAAAAGGGAGCAGAGGAATCATAATATTTTTTTTCATATTCCTTCTATTCCAATCAATAGCTTTGTGACCAAATATGTTGCAAGAAAAACAATATCCCTTAAAGAAACTTGAGTACCTAGAAGGTGATTATCTCCCTGTGATGCGACTATTTTCTTGAGATCGAAACGATCTGCTTCTGCAGTTCGCTGCAACATGTCCATAATCATGACATATAAAACATTCAACATTATTGACTGGAGGAGAAAATCGATTAATGTCTCTACTATTAGGAGGAATTTTTTTTTTTTAAATTCATCTTCCTTGGATGTTTATCTGGTTGAATTCTTATCTCTTTGATAGGAATTTTAGATTTCATATTTTTATCCTTCAAGATCCTTGTAGAAGCTTGTGGAACAGATTCTCCTTTTACTATTTCATGAAAACTAAGACCGTATTTAATGGCAGAAGACATTTGACTACTAAGAATTTTATCCAAAATCTTAATACTATCTTGAAATCTTAAGTGTTTATCCTTTACTTCTAGTTTACCTTTTAGAATGTTGACCTCAGACTCCATTCTTCGGTATTTTTCTTCATTTACCTGATATTGTTTCCTTGTTCCTTATTCAACCTTTCTTCCTTCTTCCAATTGCTCCCTTAACTCGATAGTATCTTTCTTCAACCGATTTTCTTGTTCTTCAAATACTTAAATTAGCTCTTCTTTTTTCTTGTTTGACTTTCCTAGATTTCTCTTAGAGAGACAATCTCAGCTTCAAGTCCTCACAATATTGTTTAGATTATACTACAACACAATCCTTGCTATCATATTCTTGCAGCTTATCCTTAATATTAATAATACTTTTCAAAGAAAGATCGAGTTTTCTTCAAAGGTTAACAACTTTCTCTAACCTATATCCTTCTGAATTGGTAACTCCATTTGAAATAACATACTTATATTTTGATGCATCATTATTTTATCTAGAAATAAGGTTACATGTTGGTTCTTCATATGAACAACCTTCCATTTTTCTTCCTTCATGGATTTCCTAAAGATTATCCCATACTTCCTTTGTAGTTTCATAGTTCATAATATTTCCTAATGTTGAATCAGGTATGTTACAAAACATCACATTTAATGCTACATTATTCTTGCATAATTCTTCATCTAATCAAGGAATTTTAGTGCAACCATTACATATTAATTTCCAAACATCTGATCCTAGGTTCATTAACTTATACTTATTTTCTTATTTCCATTCTTTATAGTTGTCATTACTTACCATAAACATTCCTTTGTCATCCATTTTTTATAAGTTGCCTTGTTCTTCTACTTCTAGAGCCATCATTTTTTAATATGTTTTCTCTTTAGAAATATTACTTTCACTATTACCCATTAGAGAAAGCTCAATTGATATTCTAAAATACTAAGGGGGGGTGAATCAGTATTCTAAAAGTTACTTAAACCTTCCAATTTCTTATTTAGATTTTTTTATTCTACAATCATTAAGTAAACCATTGTATGTATGTGACTATGATGAAGACAAACAACATATACCCAATTAACTAACTTTACATTTATTTCATGATCTATTTAACTTGAAACAGTGCATCGTTAATTCATTAGCCATTAATTAAAAATTAATCATGAGCAGTAAGAGAAGAATAAACTATCACACATAAGCAAGACATCAACACATGAGGACACTGGGAATTTTTGGTCAAAACCCAATGTAGGATAAAACCACCATTGTTTCCATGCTTGTCTTCTTCATTTATTATAAAGAAACATATCTTACAATATTGTACTAGTGCAGACTCATACTAGTACACAAGAACCCACCTGTAAAATGCTACAACCTTTTCTCTTTCTCTAGTACCAACTAGAAAGGAGCTCTGAATCCTTGATCTCATTTACCGACACCCACCGGAAGGTAGCTCCAAATCCTTTATCAAGTTTACCAACTACCACTAGAAGGAACCTTAGAAACCTTCACTGAAGGCTCCAACACTCAACACTTTTGTGGACCATGTTTCATAATATTTCATACTGGATCTACCTGACACACAACCTCAAACCTGTAGGCCAATTTTCACAATATTTTCACACTAGACCCAATATCGTCATTTAATCCCAATACCAAATAACAATAATAAAACCAATCATTGTATCATATCACTTAATCAATTAACCAGCTGAATCATCAAATCAATCACTAAGTCTCAATAAACTATTGCAACCATATCAAACTAAACCAGAACATATCGTATCAATGCATTGTTACTTATCAATATACCAAGCCAAACAATATTACCCATCACATAATCTAATTGTTGTCACTATAAACCTAGATCAAACATACATCATATTGTATATGATATTCTTATGTGTCATACTCACGTATGTACGTGCTTTCCCTAGAGAATAACTACGTACATATCTCAACACACCTATAACTAAAGTTGCATTACTGTACCAGTGAATCAATCACTCAATCACACACTCAAACCATCACATATTAATAATCCAAATATAGATCATCATACAACAGTATCATTGCAAGTTGCATATTATCATAAGAGAGACTTCATCAAAAGCAACAACAAACATAATAGAACTCGTTAGACATCATTAACAACTCATACTACAAAGCCCTATCATATGTATGTGACTCTTATAAGGCACTTCCACGTATGTATGCACTTTTCATACTTGACACCTACGTATAGATTCTGAACTTTTCACAGAATTTATATGCGACTACTCGAATATAGATCTGTGTATGTATGTGACTTCTCAATGGAAAAAAAAGGTACATATCTATAATAACTTAGTAATATCTTTGCTACACAACATAATATTTTTCAAACCCAAACATCAGCATACAAACTATTACAGACACACATCATAACACCACCATCACAGATTTATCAAACCATGAACATATTATCCAATATGTATCGATTTTAGAGCTAACATATTAGATCCATCTCCATGCACCCTGGTGCACACCTACTTCAAATCAATTCATTCATAAATAATCCATCACATGCACCCTTAACACTTTGGTCTCCATCTCCTTATATATCTTTAGGCCTTCTCCAATAACTTGGGTCAATCCCTTAGTAATAATGATGGTGTTCTTTGACGGGACCAAATATCCATTATCATGCTCATTACTATGGGGCAATACCATGGTAAATACCCCTGATATTCATAATATGATGGTGTGGAAATTGTACATGACTTATCTTCACCATACATATGTATGTATGCAGATTTTCATTACAACACCTTCGTATACTCTCTCAAAAACTTTACCTTTGGCATTCCTTTGTCTATGAACTAGTATTCCTTTTTTTTATCTTACCTATAACATCTACATAAACATCATGTTGACATATTTATAAAGTATGTTGTCATAAAGGAAAACACATTAGTCATAATGCTGACATCGTTCACATATATTGTTTACTCCCATCAACTAGGAGACTCGACCTCATATACAAGCAGTTGACTCAAATCAGCCAGGAGGCTTGATTCAACTGATCAGCTTGGAAGACTATGTTCTCACATGGATCTGTAGACTACCATTCATTGAAATCCACCATAATCAACGATCCTTTCCCACTCTGATTGGATTATCCATCTACCATTGGATTTAGAAACTATTCCTTTCGTTGAAGCTTCTATATCACTGCTCCACACCCATGAAGTGAGTTCTCGTCTACTCTATGCGGACCTTGTTTCATCTATTTTCATAATGGATCCCAAGAATTTCTACTCAACTAGATTGATCTCTGCAATATGAACTCTAGCAATAAGTCTCCATCATCAAATCAAATCAAATCACCACAATCGTATGCTCTCCATTCTAGCAATATAGTGGCCACAATGTATCAACCAAAAACTTAATAATATCATGAACATCTAAAATAAAACTCACACTCTACCTTAACATAAAACCCTCACTCCAAAATATAATTACTCATTAATACAATCAACATCATAAAACACAATATCTATGTGCCAAATGCATTAGTAACACTTGAAAAACAAATGTGACATTCATAAACTTTGAAGCTATTCTAAGCTCTCCATTAATATTGATAACTCTGCTACACCTCTCTGCATCTCAGATATGAAATATGACAGTCTGAATCAATACTTTGTTTAAGTAAGTAGATCTACTCATGTTTCTTCCATTAGAACTCATACACTAAATCATCTATTCTCTACACTAGGTCTGAAGCATTCCTCTACTTCTCTGCAACCTCCTCTCTCACACTTCACTCCTCCAAGCTCATCTAGTTCCAAAATGAAGTATATAACACATGAAAGGAAAAAATCACCACAGGGCTAGGATCAAGAGTGCACAAATTTGACACAATCAATACACTATCGCCAATACTTGTACACTAAATTAAATTTGGTTTGTGTGAGGAATCTATAGAAATTTTCATGGAAGGTCTCAACCACATGAACAACTCTAGTTTCTCTAGGTTGCAACTGCTCCCACGGGCTTATCTACTAGTGATTGGAGCCTTTCAATAGCTCCCATAGGCTTTCATTCCATTTGTTTGGGAAAAACCTAAGGAAAAACATCAAAACATAGTCTAGAACATCTACCAGTTGTTTGGGAACCTTCTCCAGCTCTTGTACAATCCTCCAAACCTTTATCAAGCCCAACAACACTACAATCAATGGATCAAACTAGTCTCCCAAGTGTCTCTACCAATTTTACCTAAAAGGGCAACAAACAAAGGCTATCTAGCCTACAAACAAGTCCTCCAATCTCCACAAGCACCTGCACAAGATGCAACACATTTGTTCAAACCTGTAATACCTCTGTAGCATCATCATCATCATCAAGAGGCTAACATATTGTTGCAACAATTCATCTCCATGATCATAATCATGAAGACATAGTATGCAAACACAATAAGTGTGGCAAACCAACAACATGGACATCTGAGAAACCATATCCAATACTTGTATAAACAACCTCTACATGTACCAGAATCAATAATGCCTCCAACCATTGTATAGTAAGGCATCACAAGGAAACCCCTCCATTAACACAACTAGCACATGAGGAACTATCAACCACACCAATGTCATATTACCATCCTCTAAGCATCAATACATCACAAGGTTGACATCAATGGCAACATATCCATCTCAATTTCAACACAACCAAATGCAGCCATACTATAATGAAGGAATCCAAACATTAGTTAGAATATATAAGATTGGCATCAATGGAAACATGACCTAGCTACAAACATGAACCCAATACCAACATCAGCTAGGTACAAGCATGCACATCATAATGCGATAAATATCCCCCTTTGGCATTAATGGAAACCACACACAAGATCTAAACCATCATCCTTTGTCACTCTCCCTTTGATATCAATGATAAAGGGTCAACTCCACCTAGTAAGACAGTAAGAAATTAAGCACAAGAACTAGAGTAAATAATCTCTATAGGGATGAAAAATTGTGCATATCAACCAATGAACTTACTCCTCATATCAACAAAAAGTAGCATAATAAAACAATCATCATCTACAGCAGAATACCAACCAACAAGCTCTAGCAGGAACAACAATATGCCAACATGAGGAAAAAATACAAGCATCAATATGAAACATCATATGAACAACAATATGCACATAAGCATCAACTCAAACTCTCCAATGCAACAACATAACATCAACACCAATAGCCAAAAACAACCTCCTTGATCATAACGCGAGGTCAAGTCCCAAATAGTCATAACATAGCATGAGGCACATAATGACTCCTCCAAGTGGTTCATAATGCCAACAATGTATGGCTAAAGTAAATAGGAACAAATATTACCCCCCCTGAACATATATAATTTCCAAGAAAACTCCAACCTTCAATGTACTGCTTGTGTTGCAAATAATGCTTCCTTTTGACAAATAGAAGCACCATATGGACTAAGACTCTATATGACCATGACTATATGAAATATACACTAAAAAATACATGGTTGTAGTAGTAAAAACAATACCTCATACATCTCATATGACCATAATATGATTCATGACTCATGACTAGATGACCCAATGATAAGTAAAATACAAGTAGATGGCTCCATAAGCATTTTACATGAATTTTCAATGAATAATATGGCTTCTATGATCATCTCCTATGGACCAATGACTCAAATACATAACATAACATGGTTGTTACAACATCATCAACCTATACATGTAGTTGCAAAATGACTCCATAAACTTCTCCAAAACATGTCTATCACCATGATGACTCAACTCACTAAAGACATGATTCTCAACCAACATAAGACGATGATACAATAGAAATTACATGGTTGTAATAAGCAACATGTAACAACCTAAACATGGCTAGTCCAATTCACAAATTTCCTCGGTACATGGTTGTAACAAACATTCCAAACTATCCATGGTTGTACAACTTTTCAATGAACTTGTTAGTGAAACAAAAAGTGTATATATGGATGAAAGATGTACTACTTTCACTTAAAAAAAATACGTATAGCACCTACAAATATCTGAGTGGAAACACTGAAGAAAATTCCAAATATCACATGCAAATATCATGCTATGCATAGCTCCCCTGAGCTCAATATACATCTAATAGATAGGTTGATCTTGTGAACCTAAATGTGCATGAGGATGGAATGAAATCATCATAAATGCTTCCATAACTCGCATATGCTCCCCCTAAGGTTATCCACTTCTCATAAACTCTTGCAATCCTCTATAAATATGCTAGAAATAATCATGGAATCTTGGAGGGACTTCTCTTAACTACTTGAAGTATTTTTGCTCCTTATTTCTCCACACGGTCTTTGGTTGCTTCTTTTCTTCCTTTATTTATTTTATGATAGCTCCATTTTATTTTTGTCACTTTTGTTGATTTTGCCTTGAATAATGGGGAAGCATGCAATCTCTTTCCATATGGCCAAAATTATGGCATGTATAACACTCCACATGGCCAAGATACAAAGAAAGAGGACGAAATGTCTTGTTGCTCATGTCAGATCTAAACTTTGCATAAAATGTGTTTCTCCTCCACTAGTTAGAGCTAAAATTTATAGCCTTATGGCCAGACAAGTCACGTGAGGAATAATAACCATAAAAAGCATGATTATACCTATTGGTCAATCTCCTTTGTTGTTGATATTGTTGCAAGATCCACTGGTTAGATATATGTTTTATGCTCTTGCAGTTAGTTAGGACATGCTTGAACTTGTGACCGTTGTATCATTCTACCTTATGCACAAAAGGAAGAAACATAATTTGATTCCTTTGGAATTTTATATATTTTCCATGATTCTCTCTTAGAGCAGAATATTTTTTCAAAGAAGGAGCTTCTTGAGGTTTTCTTCTTTGTTGTTGCTCGTTTTTTCTTTGTTTCTTTTGTTGTTGGCATTATTTTCTACACATTATTTTCATTCAACTTTGGTGTTTTTACCTGCATGCATAATGCACTCACCCTTTTGAAATCTAATACTAAATTTGTATAGTAATGATCTATGGATCTCAAGAAAACTATCCAAATCCATAGTGCTCCTCTCCATCTTCTGCTTCTTTCTCAAGGACACCACTTTAGCTTTTAATATCTGAAATTCATTTTCCTTTTCTTGGTACTTATTTCTCATGCCTTCCTCAACATTTTTTTTTCCTCCAATTTAATCTTTAAGTTGACAATGTCTTCCTTGAGCTTGGCCTCCTTATCATCACATATCTACAATAAGTTCTCTTGATCCTTGCATAGAATTGTTAGTCTATAAATTTCATCTCTAAGAACCTTAATATCATTCTCATCTTTACTAGGCACTTCAGCATTATCAAAATATGAATCATCAAAATTATAACTTAACATAAAATAATTTATATTTATACCTTTTGGTTAATGATTTTTTATTTCTTCTCATCATTAGTTGAATAATTTACAATAGGAGGATGAGAATCTTGTGGCTCATATTCTTGATCTTTAAGGCCCTTCTTCTTATTATTCTTTTTTTCGTTCTTCTCGTTGCTCTTTTTATCACTTTCTTTTACTGCTAGTACCATCTCCAAATATGGACTCTAGTTTGTCCCAAATTTATTTAGCATATTTCAAACATACTAGCCTCTTCATATCATCAGCATCAAGATTCTTGTAAATTATGCATCTAGCCTGTGCATTGTTCTACAAAACTTTACGTGGAATTAGATTCTTTCCACAACCTTCACATACTAATCTCCAAATATTAGACCCACTAGTCAATAATTGAGTTTTAACATTTTGTGCCATACCTTGTAATTTGCAGTAGTGAGGCAAACTTCTGAAAAAAAAAAAAAAAAAAAAAAAAAAAAAAAAAAAAAAAAAAAAAAAAAAAAAAAAAAAAAAATATATATTATATATATATATAAAATAAATAATAAAAAAAAAAAAATAAAAAAAAATAAAATTAAAAAAAAAAAAATAAATAAATAAAATAAAAAATAAAATAAATAAATAAATAAATAAATAAATAAATAAATAAATAAATAAAATAAATAAAAATAAATAAAATAAAAATAAAAATAAATAAAAATAAATAAAAAAAAAAAAATCAAAATTTCTGCCAACAAACCCCATATCTACTCTCCAACAATAAAGATACAAACAAGACCACACTGTTATACCACTTGTTGGAAACCTTTGAGAACTACTGAGGGGGTATGTGATACAATAATGTGTCTTATTACCAAATTTCCCCTTTTATTTACTTTAGTAAATCACACACACTAATTAGCAAAAACTCATTAAACATTTGAAAATCTATGCACGAATCATAAGAAATAAGTAAACCATATGAGCAACATAACCATGAAAAAAAACAAAAGAAATAATAAACACATGAGACACAAGATATCTTGTGAAAAACTCTTCACCGAGAAAAAAAAATGCCCTTGTTGTTGTTGCGCTGCTTTCAATCTTATATTAAGAAAAATGTGTCTTTTACATAGATTTTCGACTCCCAATAGCTAGGAGACTCGGCCTCATATACAACTAGTTGACTCCCATTATCCAGGAGACTCGATTCTACTGATCAGTTCAGAAGACTATGTTCTCACACAAATATATGAACTACCATCCACTGAAAGCCACCATGATCAACAATCCTCACCTATGTTCGATTGGACTATCTAAATACCATTGGATTGAGAAACTGTTTGTTTTTTTGAAGCTTTGATATCACTACTTCACACCCATGGTCATTTCTACTCCACTCTATGCGGACATCGTTTCATCTATTTTCATACTGGATCCCAATACTTTTTGCTCAACTTGATTCAACTCTGCAATACAAACTCTGATGATAAGTATCCATCATCAAATCAAATCAAATCACCACAATCATATTCTCTCCACTCTAGAAATGTAGTGCCTACAATCTATCCAATAAAAATTGAATAATATCACCAGTAACTGAAATTAAACTCACATTTGGCCATAACATCAAACCCTCACTCCAAAATATCATTACTTCATAATACAATAAACAACATACATCACATTGGCTATGTGCTAAAAGCATCAGCAACACCTACAAAACAAATTTGAGATTCATAAACTTTGGACCTATTCCAAGCTCTCCATCAATACCAACAACTCCACTACGCCTCTTTACATCTCTGATATTAAATATAAAGTTCTGAATCAATACACTGCTTCAGTAAACAAATCTACTCATTCTATTTCCATTGGAAGTCATACAAGGAAGCATCTATGCTCTACACCAGGTCTAAAGCATTCCTCTACTTCTCTACAACCTTCTCACACATACACTCACTCATCTAACCTCACCCAGCTCCAAAACGAAGTGTATAAAACATGAAGGGAGAAAGTAACCTTAAGGATGGGATCAAGAGTGCACGAATTTGACAAAATCAATACACTATCACTACTACTTCCACACTTAAGGTGTTCACGTCATTGAAGGACATTTTCAAACCATTCTCGACACATTAATCTAATAGCCTCTAGAAATTTCCATGCCAAATTAAATTTTATTTGTGCAATGAATCCAAAAATGTTTTAGTGGAAAGGCTCAACCACACTAACAACTCTAGTTGCTCTCAGATGCAACCACTCCCACAGGCTTGTCTTCTAGTGATTGGAGCCTTTCAACCACTCCCACTAGCTTTCATGTTAGGGATTGGGGAAACACCTAAGGAAAAACATCAAAACCCAGTCCAAAACATCTAGAAGTTGTTTGGTCACCTTCTTCAGCTCTTTTACAAGCATCCAAACCTCTATCAAGCTTGATAACACCTCAAAAAATGGATCAAACAAATCTCCCAACTGTAACTTCTAGGTCGACCTAAAAGGCCAACAAGCAAAAGTTAGCAAGCATGCCAATATGTCCTCCACTATCCACAAGCACTTGCATAAGCTGCGACACATGTGTATAAACCTATAACACATCTACAGCATCATCATCATCATCATGAGGCCAACATATTGTTTCAACAAGTCATCTCCATAAGTATAAGCGTGAAGATATAGTATGAGAAATAAACAAGTGTGGCAACTCAACAACATGGAAACTTGAGAAACCATCTCCAATACTTGTAGAATCAACCTCTACCTAGAGTAACATCAACAATTCCTCCCATCAATGTATAACAAGGCATTACAAGAAAAAAACTCCATGAACACCGCTAGCACATGAGGAACAGTGAACCACACCAATGTCATTGTGCCATCATCTGACCATCAATGCATCACAAGGTTGACATTAATGCCAACATAACCATATCAATTTCCACACAACTAGCTACAAACATACTATAATGAAGGCATCCAAACATCAACTACACTACATAGGGTTGACATAAATGCTAAAATGAGCTAGCTGGCAACATGAACCCAATACCAACATCAACTAGTTGGAACCATGCACATCATAATGCCAACAAAATGCTTAATCTCTTTATCCATCGATCATATTTATGCATCAAAATAAATCTAACCAATTCTAAATAATTCATATAAGAACTTTCCAATCCTATTATGATGTGATTATCATTGTACGTGGAAATTATAAATTACTTACCTATGGACCTTTCCAAGCATGATCATGTTTTTGTTATTAGTTGTTGCTTCTCCAAAATGACCATCCTCATTCCTTCAACCAAAGAAAATCATGTGTAATAGATAGGTAAATTCATATTTTTCATGCGTGTACTCATTTCATGTTACCCTTATATTTTATCTAATTTTTATTCTTGCTTCCTCATCACCTCCTCAAAAACTTTTGTGTACTTATTAAGTTCCATCTACGTTCATATACTACATTTAATATCTAAATTTATTGTTATAGCTAAGTTGTAAATGCTAGCTTATTAAATTCTCATCACATCTATCACATTCAATATAGTCAATACAATACATATTTACATACAACATAACATATCTATAACAAAGATATCAATATTACTATAGTTTTATACCGGATTCACATTGTGAACCTCTGATATAGAATTTTTATTTTTGTAATATTAAAGAATAACATTAATTTGAAGAAATACTGATAAATACATTCCAAAATCGTTTTGTTGAAAAACCCTCTTAATATATCTATCTAGCAAGAAAATTTAAACATTGTTTAGATATTGTAGGTAAGCATTTTTTCATTGAATTTCTAATATCATGTTTTACTTTATCACTCGATACTTAGACATGACAAAACTCTTATAATAATATAAATCACAAAGGCAACTTCAAAATGGGCAAGCAAACACACTGACATCCCATCATAGGGACATCTGAGTATAGGAAGATAGCCTTGATTTGAGGTTATTAGTGTCATATTATATTCACCTCTCTCCTTACTCTAATGCATGGCCATGCATTCGCTGAATAAGATATTTATAAATATGGGCATATGTTTAGAGATAGAAAAGAAAGGCAACCTAGGTTGTAATTTTTCATCCCTCAAATCAATGCCATAAGGAAGAATGATGGAAACTATGCCACTAAAAGTGAGGCTAACACAACCTAGCTACACAAACTATAATGTGTATGCCAAGAAATGATAAGGAACAGGGGACAACTTTTCCTAACTTCTATATTACAATTAATTTATTCCATAAAGTGCTAATTTCTCCTCAAACATGGAAATGGCATTCTCATGCAAACTTATCACTGTGACTCTCAAATCGAGATGAGATTTTAACTCTTCTAATGTATTTGAAAGGTTTTTCTTGGATACTATGTTAAAAAAATTTCTAAGTGATTGAAACAACATATGAATTTGATTTTATTATTGTAAAACTCCTCCATCATGTTGATAAGTATATTGCAATGATTTTAAACATTTTCCATGGTTGAGTGATAACTACTAAATTCAACTCGGCGTCTATCTCTATTTTTATGTGGTTCTAGCCACATAATGATCTTGTTTTCCAAAATAGTTAGATATAACTGGGCTAAAACAAAGCTAATCATATTGATCCTCTTGGTAGGAATTTTTTTCTTATTCCCACATTTAGAAATATGTACAATAAGGCTTTCACTTTAATATTTAGAAACACTTGACTTTATTTCTTATAATTTATTTGTGATATACTTAGATTTAAAGTTTTATATTTAGTTAACCTTCTCTATCTAAGAAAACATATTACTTTATATAGAAATAGTTTGAATGCTATGCCACATCATTAAAGGATTTAAAAAAAAAATTAAATTAGATTTAATCACTTAAATGATTTTTTTTACTAAATTATTAAAATACAAAATTTAATTCAGAAAATAACCAAAATATTTTTAGGTAATATGATGAAATTTTATTAAAGGAAAAAAAAGTGCTTTATTAAAAAAAAATTAAAAAAATAGTAAAATTAAATTGTAATATAAAATTTGACCAGATAAACTAAAATATAAGAGATGAGGTATTCACATTCTTATAAAAAATAACAGGTATTCACATGCTTATCAAAAATAACCATTCCATTAAAAATACATCGTCTCTTATAAATTGTAACGAAGAGATTAATTGACTTTATTGAATTACAATTACGAAATCAAATCAAGTTTTAACTTTTTCTTTTTCTCATTTTTTTGGGGTGGGATCGTGTTATGTTGGGTTAAGTCGTTAATCGAGTTGAACATTGTAGTTTTTTGGAGGAATTAAAAACTCGGGTTAAGTCGTTAATCGAGTTGAATATCATAGTTTTTAGAGGAATTAAAACCTCGCACAAAATTGTAGTTGATATATATGGAAACAATTACTTAAAAGTTAATGTTAAAATTAAATATTAATATTAATTTAAAATTAATAAAATTTAAGCAATGATAAAGTAATGGAAATTAATATTGGAATAATAAATATAAAGGTTTATTATTCATGTTAGTAATGAAAGTAATATTAAAATTAAATAATTGAAGAGATAATAAAATCTAAAAAAATAAAATAATTAATAAACTCAATAGAATTATTATTATAGATTAAAAAATAAATTATATTGATAAACAACATTAATATCGATAAAAGGTAAGAAATTGTTAATTGAAAGTAACATTAAATTTTAAAATTAATAATAAATATTTCAACATAATAAAATTATATAGGGATCAAATAATAAAAGTTAATATTAATGAAAAAATAAATAAAAAATTATATCAACAATAAAATATCATAATTACCGTTAATATTAATTATTGTTATCGTTGATATTAAAACTCAATTTATATCAATCTTGTTTTATAAGATTATTAATAATATTAGCATGAATAGGGTTTATTAATATTGGTAGCGGTTATCAACCACATTAATAAATGTGGTTCATATACGCTGATAGGTGTATGTCAATCACATGCACAACCACATTATTAAATGTGGTTGATATACCTCGATAGGTGTATGTCAATCACATGCATAACCACATTATTAAATGTGGTTGATATATGTCGATAGGTGTATGTCAATCACATTCACGACCACATTATTAAATGTAGCTATAGGCACACATGGATATCTATTTAATATTAACATTAATATTGTAATTAATAAATATATAATTAACTAATAACAATTAATAATTTAAATATTATTTTTATTATATATAAATGCCTATAAATTAAAAATATAATAATAATTTTATAATAATAATATGATTAAATAAATAACTAAAGGGACAAAGAATATTATGAATCCAAAACATTATATATCCCATGAAATAATATAAACAGAGGGGATTATTATTATAAATCGAGGGGATTAATAAACCCAACAAATTTATATTATAAACCCAAGGCATTTATATTATACCTTAGGATTAATATTATAAACCCTATTAACAATATTATACCCTAGGAATATGGACTCTTGGGTTAATAAACACAAGGGATTGATATTATAAACCGAAGGCATTATTAAACACAAAGGATTAATACTAAAAACCTAAGGGAAAATATTAAACCCAAGGGATTAATATTATAAACCCAAGGTATAATTCATATTGAGACAATATTTGTCATAATGTGATGTTGGAAAATACTTAATCATCGTTGATCATGGTCGATTTCCATATTGATACAACCTTTGTCACAATGTGACATTTCACCTTCGTTGACTGTGATTGACCATGGTTGACAATAGTTGACAATGATTTACCATGGTTGATAATGGTTTAACATTCTTGACAATGGTTGATAATGGTTGAAAATGGTTAACCATTGTTGATTATCATATTGAGATAATCTTTGTTACGATGTGTCAAAGATTGACATGGTTGCCCATGATTGGCCATGTCAACTATAGTTTTTGATATTGTCAGACATGGTTGACCATTATTATGAACCTAAGGGATATTAAATCCTAGGATTAATACTATAAACAATGAACCATGATTTACCATGATTGAAATTGGACCATGGTTTACCATGGTTGACATTGCGCCATGGTTTACAATGATTGACCATGGTTGAAGAAGATTGACAATGGTTTCCCATGGTTGATTTTCATATTTAGGCAATCATTTTCATAATGCAACTTTGCACCATGGTTGACCATGACTGATTTTCATATCAAGGCAATCTTTATCACAATGCGATGTTGGACAATGGTTAATTTCCATAGTGAGAAAATATGTCACAATGTGACACTAGACCATGGTTGACCATGAGTATAAACCCAAGGGATTTATATTAAACCCAAGGATTAATATTATAAACCCTATCAATAATATTATTGTTGGAATTATGATGCATATGTTGTACTTGATGGCAACCCACTCATAGAAGAACTCACTTATATATAACTAGATGAATCTACAGAAGAGATATTAAATGTGACAGAATACATGGGATGCAGGACAGCTCAAAGGAATCAGATGACAGTTCTCAGTACAACAAGTTAGCCTTGCCATCAAGTCCAAAGGGGGAGATTGTTGGCATTATGATACAAGTGTTGTTCTTGATGGAAACTCACACAGATGACAGTGCAGCAAGTCAGTAGCAAAGAGTTGATGATCAGACTACAAAGAATGAAGAAAGCAGAGTATATGCGCAGGTTCACTATATACCAGGTTATACGCAGGTTCACTATGTACCAATTCACGTATATACGCAGGTTTGCTATATACCTAGGGTATACATGCAGGCTATACACGTAGGTTCACTATATACAAAGGAGCGTATACACGCAGGATTTTTTATCAAAATTCGTGTATGCGTATGCACACACTTTCATGCACGGAAAAGCGCGTACATGTGGGAAAGATTATTTTTGGGTCCGTGGTATTTAGACCTATGGTTTTGGTCCTTGGTATTACGTCCGAAGTGTTGAACCAAGTTATTGGGTCCCTAGTATTAGTTCTCAATTGTTTTGGACCATGGCATTAAGTAAGGCCTAAGACTATAAAAGGAAAAGAAGATCATTCGGCAAAATTTTTTAGAATGTCTTGAATATCTGATGAAGTATGAGATCTAGTATGCAGGTTATGGGTTCATGATGCTTTGCTTGATCTTAGCTAAGGAGGAATCTCAGCTGTAGATTGAGAACAAGATCTAAGGATAGATTGGGATATAATGGCTTGGAATGAATCATCTCTATATGGTTTGATCATGTTTATTCTAGATCTATATACTGACACATGTAATGTTCTGATTTGGGTATAACTTAAGTTTGAAATAGCTGCAACTCATGAATGAATATTTACATATGTATACGCTGGTTGACTATGATAAAAGCACGTACTTACGCAGGTTAGATACATCTAAGTATCATATACCATATGAGCTATGATGTTGAAGTTACAAGTGATTCTGGTTGTTGATGACTGTTTATTGGTGTCAGTATTCTACATATTCAGTTTGGTTGATTGTGTTTAGCTTCAGTGTTGATGGATGAGATCTATAATAGATCAGGATCATAATGACTTATCTTTATGTGATCTGATGGACTAGATCTAGTTGCTAACATATGTATTATCCTTGTATATGAAATGATCTGGGTATGCTTGAAGTCAGGAAGTGTAGCGAAGTTATAAGTAATTAATGACATATACGCTGGTTCGCTCTGGTGAAGTTGCGTATACATGCTGGTTTAGCGCTTCCAAGTAGTGTATGCACTCTGATGCATGATTTTTTAAGATACAATTGGATCTTAATATTGTTGCAAATTTCAGTGTTCTGCTCTGTGTTCTGGTGACTACATTTTTTTGACAGAGTTTCAGTGATTCAGTATTTGGTGATTTAGAGATTGATGATGCTAGTGTTGATTGATTGTGTGCTTCAATGATATTGATGGGTCCAGTATGAAAATTGGATGAAACATGGCCTTTAGATTATGGTATTGTGCTTCAGGAGTATCCAGTCTGAAAATGTATGAAACGTGGTACCTGGAGGAAGAAAGAGAAGGTTGTAGCCTTCTGTAGGTCGACACCTACGTACTAGTACATCAACTAGTACAAGAGCTAAGGGGGTGGTGGCTCCCTTCCAGTAGCAACTGGAAAACGAGTAAAGGTTGGAGCATTTCAGTAGGCCGACACCTACGTACTAGTGATCGGCTAGTACAAGATCTAAGGGGGTTGTACTCCTTCCAGGAGAGTCTGGAGAACGAGTAAAGGTTGTAGCCTTCTGTAGGTAGAAGCCCGTGTACTGGTATAAGACTGCACCAGTACGAAACTATTGTAAAAAGAAGTTTCTTGTTAAGAGAAGATTGAGATGACTTGCAGCAGGTGGTTTTCACCCACATTGGGTTTCCACCTTACGTCATGGTGTTCATGTGTGCTTCTGGTGTGTGATGATCTGTTCTATTTTACTACACCTGTTTACTATTTATATGGTTAATAATGTTCTGATGCACTCATTAAGGATCAACTAACTGAATCATAAGTTTACTGGATATACGCTTGTTGTATTACACACAGTTGCATATACATGCAGTTTGCCTTAACTGAAGTAGCGTATATGAATCTTAATATGGAAATGAAAAAGTTATATTGATTTGATAATACTGATTCAACCCTCCCTCTCAGTATCATTTCCAACAATTATAGCCTGTGAATATGAACCCTTAGATTAATAAATCCAAGGGATTGATATTATAAACCCAAGGGAATGATTGGTCGTGATTCATTTCCATATTGAGACAATATTTGTCACAACATGACTTCAGACCATGGTTGACCATGATTAAAAACCCAACAGATATATATTAAATCCAAGGATTAATATTATAAACCCTATCAATAATATTATACCCTAGGAATATGAACCCTTATATTAATAAACCCATGGAATTGATATTATAAACCCAAGGGAATAATAAACACAAGAGGTAAATACTAAAACCCTAAGGTATTATAAACCCAGGGGAATAATATTATACCCAAGGGATTAATATTATAAACCCTTAAGTAAAAATGGTTGACCATGGTTTAGCATGGTTTATTTTCATATTGAGACAATCTTTGGCACAATGCGATGTTGGCACAAGGTTGACAATGGTTGATTTCACTATTGCAATGATATTTGTCACAATGTGAGATTGGACCATGGTTGATGATGATTGATTATGGCTGACGATGATTGACAATGGTTTACCATTGCTAACAATTGTTTGTCATTGTTGACCATAGTTGAGGATAGTTGACAATGGTTGACCACGGTTTTTTCGTATTGAGACAATCTTTGTCATAAAGTGACATTGAAGTATGGCTGACCATGGTTGACCATGATTATAAACCCAAGGGATTTATATTAAACCCAAGGATTAACGTTATAAACCCTATGAATAATATTATGCCTTGTGAATACTAACCTTAGATCAATAAAGCCAAGGGATTAATATTATACTCCCAAGGAAGTAATAAACCCAAAGGGTTAATACTAAAATTGAAAGGGAATATAAACCCAAGGGAATAATATGAATAATATTATACCGTAGGAATATGAACCGTTATATTAATAAATTGAAGATATTAATATAAAAAACCCAAGGGAATAGAAAATTGTTGGGGTTAATACTAAAACCCTAAGGGATTATATGCCCAAGGGAATAATATTAAACTCAAGGGATAAAAATAATATACCCAAGGTATGCGAACCCTAAGATAAATATTATAAACCCTAAAATAAACATGGTTGATCATGGATTAACATGATTTATTTTCATATTGAGACAATCTTTGTCACAATGTAACATTGGACCATGGTTGACCATGGTTGACAATGATTGATCATGGTTGACAACGATTGATAATCGTTTATCATTTTTGGTAATGGTTTACAATTTTTCACCATGGTTGATGATAGTGGACAATGGTTGACCACGGTTGATTTCCATATTGTGACAATGTGACATTGGACAATCGTTGGCCATGGTTAAGTATGGTTGATTCCCATATTGAGACAACATTTATCAAAATGTGAAAATGGACCATGGTTGATGATGACTGACAATTATTTAAGATTTTTGGCTATGGTTTATCATTGTTTACCATGGTTAATGATAATTGACAATGGTTTGCCATAACTGACTTTCATATTAAGAGAATCTTTATCATAGTGTGATGTTTGGACATTATTATAAACCCATAAAATATATATTCAACCCAATGATTAATATGATCAACCCTATGAATAATATTATGCCCTGCAAAAATGAACCCTTAGATTGATAAACCTAAGGGATTGATATTAAAAACCCATGGGAATATTAAACACAAGGGTATAATTAACCCAAAGGATTAATATTAGAACCCCAAGGGATTATAAACCTAAGGGAAAATATTAAACACAAGGCATTAATATTATAAACCCTAGGATAAATATTATAAACCCTAAAATAAACATGGTTGATGATGGTTTATTTTCATATTTAGACAATCTTTGTCACAATGCAACGTTGGACCATGGTTGATTTTCATATTGACACAATCTTTGTCACAATATGACATTGGGCCATGTTTGACTGTGATTGATCATGGTTGACCACGATTGACAATCATTCACCATTTTTGGCAATGGTTTACCATTGTTGACCATGGTTGACGATGGTTGGAAATAGTTGACGACGGTTAATTTTCATATTGAGACAATGTTTTTCACAATGTGACATTAGACCATGGTTGACTATGGTTCATTTTGATATTGATAAAATCTTTGTCACAATGTGAAATTGCACCATGGTTGACCATGATTGACCATGGTTGATGACAACTGACAATTGTTTACCATTTATGAGCATTCTTGACAATTGATGACAGTGGGTGACCATGGTTGATTATCATATTGAGACAAAAAAATTCACAATGTGACAAAGATTAACATGGTTGACCATCATTGACCATGGTTGACCATGTCAACCACATTTAATAATGTCATCAAACATGGTTGACCATGGGTGACCATTATTATAAACCCAAGGGATATTAAATTTGAGGATTAATAACATAAACCCTATGAATAATATTATATCCTGGGAATATGAATCCTTATATTTATAAACCCGAAGGATTGATATTATCAACCTAAGGGGTTAATATTGAAACTACAAGAGATTATAAACCCAAGGGACTATATTGTATGTTAGTATATTCCGACACATAGGAAATAGTTAAATATAACTTGGTCTAGTGTAGAGTTAGGTAAAGTGTGTTTCTTTACTATGTACTTTTGTAACATACACTCTGACGGTCATGATATGTTCTAGACATGAAGTGATCCAACAGTTCATTCTCTCCTCAGTATTACTGACACTTGATCCGTGGGTTAACACCTGATTGGTCCATGATATCTATTTAAAGGGCATGGAGGGTCATTTGTAGTGTAACCGTTCATGAGAGAAGCTTAAGTAAATTTTCATTCTTTTATTAATAAATTGCCTGAAGTGGTCGTGTTGGCTCAAGTCGTGGACTATTTCCCTCCTTGAGGGTTTTAACCATGTCAAGAATAATGGTGTATTGATCTATGATATTTTTGTGAGTGGTGTCCTTTAGTGTTCTATCTGAGGAACTTACCCTATAAATTCCTACATGGTATATAGACCCTAAGATAAATATTACAAACCCTAAAATAATCATGGTTGAGAATGGTTTATGATGGGAGATTTTCGTATTAAGACAATCTTTATCACAATGTGATGTTGAACCATGGCTGGCCATGGTTTACCATAATTTCCATTAATTATAATTAATATTATGATTATTAATTAAAAATATTTAACAATAATATTTTATAATAATATTTATAAATAAGTAAATAATTAATAATTATAAAATTAATAATAATAATTTAATTCTTATTAATAATAAGTAATAATAATTAATAACTATAGAGTCATCTAGTATTAATCTAGCTTGGAGGGAAAACCTCCGCTTCGCATGCGCAGTAGCCCCTAGTGCAATCTGCGTACTCCCTTCATCATCATGGCCCTAGGAGGGGGCCCTGAGGCCCCTCCTCCTTCACCTCCTCCGCCAAAGATCCTTGTGTTTAGGAAGATGATCAGCGATAGTAGTAAACGCCCAACAAGGGAAACTCAGCATAAGTTTGTAAAGAAACTTGACATCACCACCACAATCTCTGTGCCCATTGAAGATTCTTACAGATTTTCTATGAACTTAGCTGAAAGAGGGCTCATCGATCAATTTATAGGGCTATGGCCTTCCCCCAAGGCCGTCGAGGCATGGGTTCAGATGAACTGGTGACGACTAGTAAAGGAAGACATTGGAAGTTTTCTGGTTGGTAAGGGTTTTTTTGTCATTGTTTTCTATTCAGTAGAAGACAAAAATTTCATCTTTAGGAATGGACCATATTTCATGGGACCTCATGGTCTGTATCTAAAATCATGGTCACCAGATTTTGATCTGCAACAAGATGCGCCGTTACCAGTTCTAGTGTGGGTGTGCCTCCCTCATCTTCCATTGCACTGCTGGAACTCGAAGTCACTAGAAACGATTGGTAACACCCTTGGAAAATACATAGATAGAGCAGAGAGAAGGGATCAGTATTAATGTGCAAGAATATGTGTCGAGGTCTACTTGGAAATATAGTTACCTGAATCCATAAATTTAACAATAGTAGACTGGTCTTATATCCAAGAGTTAGACTATGAGCAACTACCATTCAAATGCATAAATTGCCATGAATATGGGCATTTCGCAAGATACTACAAAAAAAGGAGGAGGAAGATCTAGAGAGGTCGAAAGGAGAAAAATGAATCCAAGTGCAGAAAGCAGTCGAAGCCAAGGAGAGTAATAAGAATAAAGTGAAAGAGGTACTGATGGAGTATGGAACTCCCTTAACAGGAATGGTTCAAAACAAACGAAGAGGAGAACATCCAAAGTCAACAGCCTCAATAAACCCATTCGAAACCCTCAGCATTTTAATCAAAATTCCAGAACCAAAGATAGAGGAGATTGAACACCAAGTTCCCTCACTCAAAGCAGAAAAGAAGAACATAGAAGTAACCCAACTTGACTCCCCAACAGGAACTTCCTCCTCACCTACATATGCAGAAATGACAAGGAAAATACCCTAGAAACCTCTGGTTCATCGGAAGATGAGACATTCGAGAGGCCCTCTAAAAGAGTTGGAAGGAAATCTCATAAGGAAGCCAAGAAAGAAGAGGAAGAGAGGAAAAAAATGCAAGGTAGCCAATCCACCATTGAAATGTCTATTGGAAGAAACACCAGAATAAGGCCCTCTAAGGGGGGATCAACTCACTCCAACCCCGTTAAATAATGAAACTAGTCTCTTGGAATTGTAGAGGCTTGGGGAACCGTTAGAAAGTTGAAGCAGTCAAAGATCTTCTGAAATAGAAACTCCTGAGATTCTCATGCTCCAAGATACTAAGATTGAAGGGGAAACCCTTCTTGAGATTAGCAAATTAAAATGGGGAAAAAATGTAGGAAAGGCTATTAGTGCAAGAGGTTCCTCTGGTGGCCTACCAACATTGTGGTCAGAGGACAAGTATCTACTAGAAATCTCCTTTGAGACCCAACATTGGATATTCACCAAACTTCGGCCACTCTCTAGTAAGCTCTCCATATCTCTCTTCAACCTTTATTTTCCAGTACACCTTATAGAGATGAAAGAATGCTGGCAGACCTTGTCTAAGTTCTTAGACATTTACTCCCCTCAGAATATAATAGTGGCTGGAGATCTCAGCCTCATCATTGATCCAAAAGAAAAGAGATGTGGAAATAGTGGCATGGAAGAAATGATTCCATTAGTAGAGGAGCTAATACTTCATTGGGATCTTATTGACTTAAAATCATAGAAAAGTCTTTACACCTAGACAAACAATAGAGATGGGGTAGAACACATCTCTACTCTCCTAAATCGTTTCCTAGCGCAGAGCTCTTTGTTGCTAGGAAAAAGACTGATCTCCTCGAAAATTCTCCCAAAGTTGGCCTCAGATCACAAACCTATTCTCTTACAACTAGAAAAGGAAGAAAATTTGGGCCATATCCCCTTTAGATTCAACCTGCTTTGGTCAAGGAAAGAAGGGTTCATGGAAAATGTTCTGGAGGCATGGTCCATACCCATGGAAGGATCTGCTAGCTTTGTGTTGGAGCAGAAACTAAAAATAACCAAGAGAGCTTTGAAAAAATGGATTAAAGAACCCTCAAATTCTCGTACCAACAACAGAAAGGAAGCAGTTTAGTTTTTATCATATGTGCAAATGAATTTGGAAAGTAAGGAGATCTCTACTTCACATTTAGAAAAAGAACAAGCTACCCAAATCAAATCATTTTTCTCTTTCCACCATGAATAAGATACTTGGAGGCCTAAGTCTCGTAGCATGTGGCTTAAAGCTGGAGATTGAAATAGATCTTTCCTCCATAGGCAATATAGATCTGGACTATCTTGAAATCACATCTATGAAATTACTTGCTCAAATGGGACTATGCTTGAAGGTCAAGAACAGCTAAAATAGGCAGCAAAAGACCATTTCTAGAATCTGTATAGAGAGGATGGGAATGGAAGCGAAGAAGTCATCTCTGAATTTCTCTCCCACATTCCATCTTTGGTAAGCAAGGAGGACAACACTATTCTTACAAAACCTTTCTTCGAGGAAGAAATCTGTAAAGTAATATGGTCTAGGGAACTAGACAAGGCACCAGGACCTGACGACTTCTCAATTCATTTTTATAGAATCTGCTGGGAAAAGATAAAAATTGATCTTCTGAGGATGATTAGAGCTTTTCATCAAAATAAAAAGCGGGAGGCAACACTAACTCTACCTTCCTTGCATTAATACCAAAAGAAGTGAATCCGGGAACTTTTGATAGGTTTAGGCTAATCTTGCTCTACAATGCATCATACAAAATCCTAGCAAAATTGCTGGCAAATAGAATGAAGCCACTACTTGGGAAACTCATTTCTCCCACCTAAGGTGACCTATTCAAAGGGAATCAAATACTGGACAATGTAATACAGGTGCAAGAAGTCATACATTCTAGTTATCTTTGGAAGGAGCAAGGTATGCCCATAAAGTTAGACATGGAAAACACATTTTACCGGGTAAATCTTTCTTTCCTGTAAAAAGTCCTCCTTTCCTTTGGTATCATCTCTAACTTTGTCAATTTCATTAAAGCTTATATTGAAAATCGATGGATAGCTCCTTTAGTTAATGGCAGGCCAGCAAGCTATTTCAAAGCCTCGAGGAGAATAAGACAAGGCTGCCCCCTCTCCCCTTTCTTGTTCATTATGATGGTAGACTCATTAAGTATAAAACTAACAGCTGAAAAGAAAGCAGGGACAACTCCAGGAGTCAGGTTGATGAAAGGGTTAGAGCCTCTGAATCACGCACTATTTGTAGATGATACCCTTCTTTTGGGCAGCATTTCAGGAGCTCTTATAAATAAAAGGAAAAGTGCAATATATGGGGGGAATGTGGATCAACAAGAAATTAAGATAATAGCCCTCTCCTTAGGCTTTGTGGGATTTTCTTCTTGGGATAAAATCAAATATCTTGAGTTACCAATAACCCCGAGCCCCAAAAAATTATCACTGTGGAAAGAGGTAATAAGAAAAATTAAGTCCAGGATTACAACTTGGGGAGGTCAATGGCTCACCAAAGCTGGAAAACTCATCGTTATAAAGTATGTTTTGTCCTCCCTACCTATTTATTGGGCTTCCTTTCTTTTGGCTCCAAAGAAGATCACGAAATAGATCTCCAAACTTATCAGGGATTTTTTGTTGAGAGGAGGAAGAGGAAACCAAAGAAAATTCCACCTAGTGAATTGGGATACAGTTAAACGCCCCATCTCTAAAGGAGGCCTGCAAATAAGAGATCCAAGCCTTGCCAATTTGGCTCTTGGAGGAAAAATACTTTGGACCCTCTTCTCAAACAGTAAACACCCTGTCAATCGGGCCATAAAGAAAAAATATCTAAAAGGATCATTGCTAAGGAACATTCAAGTAGATAACAACATCAAAGGGACATCGATATGGCATCTCTATCGTCATGGGATAGTGTTCTTCCAAAAGCACTTGTATCACATTCCTGGAAATGGAAAAAACACAAAGTTCTGGCAAGACAAAATAATGGGATAGTCTCCTTTGAGCAAAAATGAACCAATCAAAAAAATCAAGAACTGGCTCATTCAGCAAGATTCCTCACCCTGGTAGATATCTCGACATGGGATGACTCCGAAAAATGGTGAAATTGGGAAATCCCACGAGTTCTAGATCAAATGCACAATCAAAATACCCTCCTGCAAGAAGCCTTAATGGGACTGGCACCGGTTCACATGCGTTTGATGGACAAATGGGGATGGGGAAAGACTGGAATCTACAACGCAAGGCATGGATTTGCCTCTCTTCAACCACAGCAAGCTTCGAGCCATACTGCATTTGTGTGGAAACAAGTCTGGGACCCTCTCGATCTCCCAAAATAAATTTATTCACATGGGTTTTAATGCATGGGAAAGTGCTAACTGGTGACAATCTGAGTAGAAAAGGTATTCATGGGCCACATCAGTGTTCTCTCTACTGCAAAGCCTAGGAACCCATGGAGCATGTGTTTGTGGATTTCTCTTTTGCTCAAGAAGTTTGCGATTGCATCCTTTAAGGCCTCAGTGTCTTTGCCCCATCACAAGTCAAAGTAGTTAACCTTTTTAGCACCTAGAGAATACGTTATCCTCAAATGACCCAAAGAAAGATAGCATGTAATAGAATATGGAAAGCAGTATATAAATACATCTGCTGGAAAATATGGATCGCCAGAAAGGACCAAATCTTCAACAGCATTCTAAACTCCCCTTTGAAGGTAATGGCAAAAGCAAAAGCATTACTCCTCAAGATTGTGACCAATCATCCCCTTAAAAATGATAATATGCTTCTCTCAGAAGAAAAAAAATGGATGGGAACCTATATATTTCGAGACAGGATAAAGAACACCACTTACCCTGGGAAAACTCTTGTATGGAGACTACGAGAAGCGGATGCAGATTTTCAAGCTTGGTGGAGGAAACAAGGTAAAACAACAATATTTTTTTATGGTGCCTCCAAAGGCAATCCAGGGACAGTGAGAGAAGGTGGAGTGAGCTACTCCCGAGAAGGTATTCGTGAAGATAGTTTCAGCTGCGGACTTGGAAAGAGAACTAACAACCAGGCATAAATCCTTGGGTTGTTAAAAACTTGTCAGATAGCACATGAAAAAGGAATTAAGGAATACAAGTCTTCGGGGACTCAGAAATTTTGATAAAGCTATTAAATTCGGAGGACCACTTCAACAATCTGGCACTCAACAAGACACTTCAAACGCTGAAATACGTGCTCCAGGACCTCTCTTCCTATCTCCTTTTCCATATTCTACATGGCTCAAGTAAGGAAGCAGACACAAAAGCAAACCTGGCATGCCTCCTGCCACAAGGACGCTTAAGCAAGAATGATGAAGAACCTACATGGAACTCGATCACGTAATCTAGAGTAAATCTCCACCTATGTAAGGAAAAGGAGAGCTGCAACTAAAAGGAATTTTGAATATTGTAATGATGGTTGTTTTGGTTTCGGCCCAACTGGTTTTAAATAATTAATATAACCGTTATAGTTAAAAAATAAATAAATATAAAATAAAAAAAAAATTAATAACTGAAAATTATTAATTAACTATTATTAATCAATAATTATAATTATTAATATTAATTAATAAAAAATATAATTAATAATATAATAATAAATAATTATTATATATATAACCAATAATATTAATAATTATTAATAAAATTAGATTTTTTATTAATTAATTTATAATCTAAATATTAAGTATTAATTGAAATTATTAATTAATTAAATTATCAATTAAATATATTTAATGAATTTAAGGTAAACAAAATTAAGTTAAATCTATTGAATGAATTTGATTTAAATCAATTTAAGTTAATTAATTTGAGTCATGAATAATCTTATATCCATTTATACATAAACCTTTACACTTGTATCTTTTTTTGTGAAAAATATTTCTTACATCCTTTTTCTTTTGTTATTATTGTTTCTCTCGAGCATAGTCCCATCCCCCCACCCTCCCTTTTTTTAGACATTTATAATTAAGCAAATCCTCTTCAATGCAATCAATGCATTCAATAGATTGCAATAGATTGAATGCATTTAATATATTTCTATCTATTCAATGTATTCAAAATATATTGAATACATTCAATCTATTGGAATCTATTGCAATGCATTTAATCTAAATCTATTAAATTCATTAAAATGCAATTTATTTAGTCCACTCAATCTATTGCAATCTATTGAATGCATTCAATTTATTGAAATCATTTGCAATGAATTCCAACTATTGAAATATATTTCAACCTATTCATATTTGTTGAAATACATTAAATTTATGCAATGTATTGATGCATTCAAATCTATTTAATGCATTAATTGAAATTATAGAATGCATTGATTGTAACCTATTTGATGCATGCAAATGTATTGCAATCTATTCCAATGCATTCAAATGTATTGCAATCCATTGAAATCTATTCTTATGCATTGACTCTATTGAATCAATTCATTATATTGAAAGAATTGCAATATATTGAAATGCATTTAATCTATGGCATGCATTTCAATCTATTCATTGCATTCAAAATCTATTGAATGCATTTAAAATGTATTGAATGCACTGATTGGAATTTTTTGAATGCACCGAATGCATTAAATATATTGCAATCTATTGAAATCTATTGCTATGCATTCAGATCTATTGCAATCTATTCCAATGCATTCAAATATATTGCAATCCATTGAAATCTATTGCTATGCATTCAGTCTATTGATACATTCATTATATTGAAAGCATTGCAATCTATTGGAAATGCATTTATTCTATGGCATTCATTTCAATCTATTAAATGCATTCAAAATCTATTGAATGCATTTAAAATATACTGAATGCATTGATTGGAATTTGTCAAATGCATTAAATCTATTGCAATCTATTGAATGCATTCAATATATTGAAGGAATTGACTGCAATCTATTGAATGCATTCAATCTTGCTGGAAAGGAAGAGGAGCTTATACACAAATTCACATCAATACACATGAGATGCAGCTCTTCTATTGATCACAGAAAACTTGTTTACTACAATGAACCTAGTGAAGGGTATTTAACCTTTCCAACTAACGACTTGCCTAGAATATTTTGCCATGCAGCCACACACTAAAATTTGTCTCTCACTTAACACGACTTGACTCAACACTCCAATTAATTGACTCTCTAATTTTAGCCAACACCTCATGCAGGAGTAATTAGCTGATTTTAACACTCCCCCTTAATTATGACCACTAAATTAAAATTGACTCATAAAAACTCAAACATGCTTGTTGCTCTATGTCTTAGCTAGGCTTACAACACCCAAGTTTCTTCTATGAAACTCAAACACGTCTTTTTCTAATGACTTAGTAAATATATTAGAAAATCGATCATTAGATTTAGAAGGCTTCAAGTGAACTTCTCATTTGCTCACAAGTTCTATAATAAAGTGACATCTAGTATTAATATGCTTGATCTTTTGATGAAACACATGATTCTTGGATAGTGCAATCATTGAGGTGTTGTCACTATACATTGTTGTTGATCCTTGTTGTTTCTACTTGAGTCCATATAATACTCTTCTTAACCAAATTGCTTAACATGTTTTTGATGTTGCTTCTACATATTTTTCTTCTGCTAATAAAAGTGTCACAATGGGTTGCTTCTTAGATGCCCATGAAATCACACTTGAACGAAGATGGAACACAAATCTAGAAGTGCTCTTCCTATCATCTAAACTACTTGCAAAATCATTATCTATGTGTCCCATCAAATCCTTCTTTTCTGTTCTTACATGCATTATGCCTTCATCTCTAGTTCTTGTTATGTATCTCAGAATTCATTTTCCTGCACTCAAATGTGTATCTCTTATGGTCTCCATAAATCTGGAAATCAAACTCACTCCTTGCATAATATTTAGTCTTGTAGTTGTGAGATACATGAGGCTGCAGACCAATCTTTAGAATAGAGTTGGTTTGACATTTGAACCTTCATCATCCTTGCTTAATGTTGTACCAATTGCAACCGGTGTAGGGATAGGTTTGCAATTCTCCATCCTGAATTTTTTCAACAAATCTTTAGCATATTTATTTTTACAAATAAAAATTCATTTTCAGGTTTCTCAACTTCTAGGCCAAGAAAATATGTCATGAGACCAAGATTTTTCATCTCAAATAACTTCATCATGGCTTCTTTAAATTCATCTAACTCAAAAATCACTTGTAAAAATCATGTCATCAACATATAAGAAAACAGTCAAAATATGTCCATGCCCATTTACCTATGTGTACAAGGTATGCTCAACATTGCTTCTGCAAAATCCATTCTTGATCATGTAGCTATCAATTCTTCTATACCAAGCTCTAGGCACTTGCTTCAGTCCATAGAGCGTTTTATTCAACCTATAAAATTTATATTCATTACCTTCAAATTCATATCCTCGAAGTTGTTGCACATAAATTTCTTCTTCTATAATTCCATTCAAGAAGGTTGATTTCACATCCATCTCATATACTTTCAACTTTTATGAGTTGTTGTGGCTAGAACTTCTCTTATATTATCCAATCTGGCTAATGGAGAAAATGTTTCTCCAAATTCAATTCCATGTTGCTGCGAGAATCCTTTTACTACAAGTCATGCTTTGAATATGTAAATTTCACCTTTCTCATTTATCTTCGTCTTGCACACCCATTTTATACCAATAAGGTTTTTTTCGTTTCATAAATCAACCAAATCTCATGTATTATTCTTTTCAACAGCTTCACTTTATTCATCCATGGCTTGCACCCAAATTTCATCTTTGATTGCTTCTTCAAATGAAGAAGGTTGGAATGAAAATAATGCAAAATTTGGACTAACATCCAGATCATCATAAATATATTTTAGACTTCTCATCTTTCTCTTACCATTGCTTGATTCATCACCTGATTGGTTGTTAGGAGAACCTTGATCTATTGATCCGCTTGAAAATCCATGATGCTCAGAAAATATTGGATGATCTCTTATACAATTTGTAAGCTTTTGATTGCTCACTATAATAAGAAAATATGTATTTTTTACTTTTATCATCCAATTTTCCTCTTCTCTCTTTAGAAACATGTGCATAAGCTACACATCCAAATACTAAGAGATGAGATATGTTGCAAGGCATATATGACCATGGTTATTTTGGTACTCTATTCATCACACTCTTTGCAGGAGATCTGTTGATCACACAAATAGCAGATGCAGTTGCTTCTTCCGAAGGCTCATTAGACAAGCTTCTTCCTTTCAACATGCTTCTTTCCATGTTCATAATTTTCTTGTTCTTTCTCTTTTCTACACCACTTTGTCTCAGTGTGTACCTGGTTGTAAACTGCCTTCTAATTCCACGTTGTTTTCCTTAATTATGCCTTTGAGTCATATTCTCCACCATGGTCTGACCTCAATACCTTTATCTATCCATCACTTTGGTTCTCTACTAAGGCTTTGAATTCTCTAAACCTTGAAGAGTTTCAAACTATCGTCGACAAGGAAAGTGAGGAAGTAACAACTTCCACCAATCAATTGTGTCCTCATACGTCCACAAAAGTCTGTATGCACTAGCTCAAGAGTTTTCTTTTCTCTTTATGCAAATAACTTTGGAAAAAATTCACGATGTTTATTTCCCAAGATGCAACAGTCACAAGTAATAGCAAGTTCTTTGATGGGAGGTAATCCTCTGACCATCTGTTTTTGCTGCAACAATCTTAAACTAGAGAAGTGCAAGTGTCCAAATAAGAAGTACCATAACCAATAATAATTAGAACATGCAACTGTAAAAGAACTGACATGATAATTGTAATTCATATTTAGAGGAAATATTCTACTCCTCGTCAACTACACCTTCTCTATCAATTGCTTGCTTGGGGGATTTTCATATATAACACATTCTTGACCTTGAAAGATAACCTTGTATCCTTCTATGCCAATTTTGCAACAATTATTAGATTATGTTTGAGACTAGGAACATAATATACCTTTGACATTTTCTTCGGCTCCGCTTGCTTGGTAAAAATGTTGACCACTCCTTTGCCATCTACATCCACAGTCTTGTGAGTCCCTAACATTACCTCTAAATCCATGGATTGGTCCAAATTTGCAACCAAATTCATGTTGCTTGTCATGTGGTTACTGCAATCACTATCCAATAGCCACACATTATCAAAAGGCTCATAAATGGTATGGAAAGCTAGGAACATGGATTTAGGACTCTCTGTATTGACATTAGCTCTCTGGTTCCCTTGATCAACTGTCTTCTTCCTACAATCACTGGCATAGTGACCAATATTATAGCAATAATAACATATCACCTTTGGTTTGTCAAATCTTTGATTATTGTTGAAGCTTCTGCAGTTGCTTTCATTTTCATGCTCATGCTCTTATCGACCATCTCTTTCACCACCATGTCTTCATCTTTGTCCTTTGCCTCTCGATCTACTTCTGCCTCGACCTCTGTCTCTTGATATAGAAACCTCACTTTTGAAAGCAGTCTCTAAAGTGGAATCCTTTTTTATGTCTAACCTTGCCTCATGCAATAGAAGTGATCCCATCAACCCATCAATTGTTAATGATGCCAAATCCTTGGCTTGTTCTATGTCTTCTATCACAACATCAAATTTGGTAGACAAAGATCTAAGGACCTTCTCAACCATGAAAGAATCGATGTCCTCTGTCTCATTCATCTGCAGAATTTCAAAATCTCTCCTAGTATTCTGCGACTGTAAAATATTGACTTAGGCCATATCTTTATAGTTTGTTGCCAAAGTACCCCATGCTTCCTTTGCTAAAGACGAGATCATAATCGTCTGGAACACTACTTAGCATACTCCTTGTTGGATAAGTTGCAATGCTTTTGCATTCTTCTTCTTGTCTTTGTTCCATTTTTCCCTCTTTGCATTAGTGAGAGTTCGTTCTCTTGCTTCATCCTTAGGTTCTAAGAATCGAAACTGGACATAATCCAAAACATCATGAGCCTACAAGATGGTTGTCATCTTAATGGGCCACACATAATAATATTTCCCTACGAACGATGGAAATGAAGGTTGGAAATGTGAGAAAGCTATCTTTCTTCAAGACTTTTCTTCAAAAAACCTAATTTTTTATTTTATAAACTTGCAAAACTCATTTTCAAAAAACTCTATAAATAAACTCTTTCGTAATAAAACCGTCCATTTTTTTAATATAAAAAAAAATATTTTATAAAAAACTTTATATATATAAAAAAACCTTTTTATAATAAACTCTCTTAACCATAAGCCTCCTTTTAAAAACCTTCCAAAATTAAACTTTATAAAAATCCTTCAAACGAAGTACTTTCATAAAACACCCTTACGAATTATGAAAACACGTTTATTTTAAACCACCGCGACTTAGACGATATTTCCACGGTTTGTGCACTAATGAAGTGCGAAATTTGCGCAGTATTTAACGGTGTTACAAATTTTCAATGTAATTAAAAAAAAATTGTCAGCTTTTTTCCCTCGACTTTTTTCTCCCTTATTGTGCAGTGCACCACGATTCTTGTGATCGTTCCTTATCTCCTATACCAATTCATTCGAAAGATAGAGGAGCTTATACACAAATTCACACACAAAACACATGAGTTGTAGTTTTTTATTGATCACACAAAACTTGATTTGATTATTACAATGAACTTGGTGAAGGGTATTTAACCTTTTCCAATTAGTGACTCACTTAAAATATCTTGACATGCAACTACACACTAGGAGCCATCTATCACTTAACTTGACCTAACTCAACACTCCAACACTCAACATTCAACATTTAATTAACTGACTCGCTAATTTTAACTAGCTCCTCATGCTGAAGTAGTTAAATTATTTTAACAATTCTATTGAAATTTATAACAATGCATTCAACTTAAATATATTTTAATCAATTAAATCCACATTAAAACTCAATTCTAAAATATTTATTATAATACAAACTCTCATAACCTTCTAACTCGTGTACTTTAGCAATGTTTCTCCTTAAGTCCTACTTCAAAATTAAATTCTAAAACAAAGGAAGTAATTCGTTATCTTTTACTTTCGACCAATATTTTTTTTCAGTGAAGACCAATAAATTTATTATCTTTTAAAATACTTAAGTTTAAATCAATATAATTAAATTTTATTAATTCAATTTATATACAAATAAATTATAGAAATTGAAATATAGAAGTTTTATTATTATTTTTTATTGAATTTTATTAATTAAATGCTATACCAAAAAAATAATAGAATTGAAATATAGAAGTCTTTTCTATTTTTAAAAAAAATTGAGTTTTTAATTTGTTTTATGAAAAAATATTAGAAAAATTATAATTTTAAGTAGTTAACTACACACAATATTTTACTAAACTAATTAATAAATCTGCAATTTAAAATATAATTGAATTACTAAATCTATCAATAAACTATTTATTGAATTACTAAACTAACTAATAAATCAACTTTTGACAAGTTTATACTCTCTCCCAATGAGTGTTGTTCATTCTTCGGAGAGACATTGCAGCAGGTGTTGCAGTATAATTTCATACAGCTCTCTTAGCTCGAGCCCCATGGAAATTTCTTTGTTTCTAAGTCCCTACATTTGATGAATTGACAGGAATTCTTCTACAGAGAAACTCCCTACATTTGATGAATTGACAGGAATTCTTCTACAAGAGTAGGAGAGGATGAAGGGCTTTAATTTGAGCTCTAGTAGTTTAAATTTGGTGTTGGTAGCCACGGGAAAATATCCATACAGAGGCAAGCCATGGGACAAGAACAAACGAGGCAAGTTTCAAGCAAAATAGAAAGGTATGACAGTCTAAATTTCTAATCCATGATAAGAGAAATGATGATTGTTATTATTGTGGCAAACCTGGGCATCATTCCAAAGATTGCTATAAAAGGAAATATAATGAGTCTAGGCAAAGAAACAGAAGGCATAATGGAAATTTTGTGGACAAAGATATCTCAATAAATAATGGATTTAAAAATCTTAAATTGTTTGTTTCTGATGCTACAATGTCTGTGGAAAATAATGATGTGAATGCTTTGTTCATTGATTGTGGTGCATCACTCCATATGTATTGTAATAAGAAGTGGTTTGATGAATATTATGAAAACATTGATGGAACATATGTTTATCTAGGAGATAACAGATCACTTGAAGTTGAAGGTTATGGACTAATAGGTGTGAATTTGCCTAATGGACAAGAGAGACAGATCCATAATGTGATGTATGTTCCTGGTATCAAAAAGAATTTAATTTTTTTTTCTACTATTGCTAACCAATACATGAAGGTGGAATTTGTTAAATCACGGTGTGTGGTGAAAGACGTTAAAGATCAGTACAAGGTTATTACCATAGGTACCAGAGTTGGAGGCTTGTATAAGTTGGATGTGACAAGGAAATGTCATCAAGCATTGGCATCTACAACAATATCAACAGTAGATTTATGGCATCAAAGGTATGGACATTTAAATCACAAATATTTAATACTACTTCAAAAGAACACAATGGTTGAAGGTCTTCCTATCTTGAAGAATGATCATGTTGAATGTGAAGCATGTGTACTTGGAAAGCAACATAGGGAGGAATTTCCTATAGATAAAGAAAAAAGGCAAAGGGAAATACTCGAATTAATTCATACTGATGTACGTGGACCTATGCAAACTAGATCTATTGGTGGAGCATGGTATTTTCTTATTTTTTTGGATGATAGATCTAGGTGTACATGGGTTTATTTCATAAGAAAGAAGAGTAATGTTTTTGATTACTTTAAAGAGTTTAAGAGTATGGTGGAAAAAAAAACTGGTAATTACATCAAAATTTTGAGATCTGATCAAGGGGGAGAATACAAATGAAGACAATTTAGTCAATATTGTAAAAGCAATGGGATTTTGCAACAATTTACAGTGCCACATAGACCTCAGAAAAATGGAGTTGTTGAGAGGAAAAACATAACACTAGTTGAATGTGCACGTAAGATGCTTCAAGGTAAAAATATCTCTAGTGGTTTATGGGCTAAAGCTATTAATACTGCTGTTTATTTGAAAAAATAGGAGTCCAACCAAATGTTTAGATCTTAAAATGCCTTTTGAAGCATTTTATGGGTACAAACCAAAAGTGAGTCATTTAAGAGTTTTTGGTTGCGAGGCATTTTCTCATATTCCAAAAGATGAAAGAAGAAAACTTGATGCAAAGTCAATTAAGTACATATTTATTGGTTATTGTGATGATCAGAAAGCATACAAGTTGTTTGATCCCAGTACTCATAGACTGCTTGTAAGTAGGGATATGGTGTTTCATGAGAATACAAATGAAGGTGATAGAATGAATAATATTGGTGTGTGGCATGATACTGATGATTATTTCAAATCAGATACAAGTGTTGAACAAGAACAAGAACAAGCACACGAATAGGTACAAGTTCAAGAACAAGGATCATCAAGTAGTCATGACACTCCAAGAAGAGGAGAGGAGACTCCGCAAAGTAGAAATAAAGATGAAAGCAGTAAAACTCCAAGAAGGTCATCACGTCAAAGTCGGGTACCTGCAAGGTATAAAGATTATGAATTAATGTCTTTTGTTATGAATGTTGTATAACCTTCAAGCTATGAGGAAGCTAAAGAATATGAGGAAAGGAGAGATGCAATGAATGAAGAATATAACTCTATAATGAAGAATGACACATGGGAATTAATAGAATTGCCTAAAAACAAAGTTCCCATATGATGCAAATGGCTTTATAAATCCAAGTTTAATGTTGATGGAAGTATTGATAAACATGAAGCTAGATTGGTTGTAAAAGGATATTCACAAAAGGAGGGAATTGATTATGAAGATGCTTTTGCACCTGTAGCTAAGTTGAACACAATTAAAACCATGATTGCATTAGCTACAAAATATAATTGGAAAATGCATCAGTTAGATGTCAAATCTGCATTTTTGAATGGTGAGTTAAAAGAAGAAGTTTATTTGGTTCAGCCAGAAGGGTTTGTAAAATAGGGACAGAAGCATCTTGTTTGCAGGTTAAAGAAAGCTTTATATGGTTTGAAACAAGCACCAAGATCATGGTATGTGAAAATTGATTCTTTCTTTTATGAGAAAGGTTTTATGAGAAGCAAAAATGAACCTAACTTGTACATCAAGGAAGATGAAGCCAATAATGTTGCTTTAATATTTGTATATGTTGATGATCTTATCATAACAAGAAATTCATGCAAGTTGATTGAAGAAATTAAAATCAGTTGTCACATGTATTTGAGATGAAGGATCTTGGTGAATTGCATTATTGTTTAGGTCTCGAAGTTTGGAAGGAATCTGGTAAGACACTAATCACACAAAGAAAATATACAAGGGAAATCCTTAAAAGGTTCAATATGACTGAATGCAAGGCAACATCTACTCCTTTAGAACAAAAGGTCAAATTGTGTAGTGATGATGGAACCAAAGAGGTGAATGGAACTATGTACCATCAACTGGTGGGAAGTCTGAACTATCTCACGACTACCAGGCTAGATATAGCATATTCTATCAGCATGCTTAGTCAGTTCATGGCTAAGCCTTGTGAAAACCACTGGAAAGCAGCAAAGAAAGTCCTTCTATATCTGGAAGGAACACTTAATTTTGGTATTATGTATACTGATGAATTTGATGTTGAATTGGCAGGTTATTCTGATTCTGACTGGGTTGGAAATCAGATGATATGAAATCTACTACTAGATACGTCTTCAATATTGGTTCAGGACCAATATCATGGAGCAATAAGAAACAACCAATTGTTTCATTGTCATCCAATGAAGCTAAGTATAAAGCATTATGCAGTGCTACCTGTGAAGAAATATGGCTTAGAAGGATACTTGAAGATGTTGGAGAAACACAGCAAGCACCTACAATAATCAGATGTGACAATCAAAGCACTATCAAATTGGAAAAAAATCCTATATATAATGCAAAGACAAAACACATTGACACACAACATCATTTTGTAAGAGAAAATTTGCAATCAAAAGAAATTGACTTATCATATTGTAATACAAATGAAAATGTGACTGACATATTCACCAAGCCTCTTGGAAAGGCTAAATTTGAAATGTGTAGAAGTAAGTTGAGGGTTGTAGAAAATCGAAATTATGTTGTAAGCCTAGCTGAGACTTAGACAAGCAGGCAAGTTAACATGTAGATTGTGATTAAGGGGAGGTATCAAGTATTAATCACAAATGGCACCGCTCACTGTTCAAATGGCGTCGACCACTGTTAGGCAATAAGCTAGTGTCAGTAGATAATAAAGTCATTCGGCGCAGTTATTGCTCCTTTGTGGATGAAAACCTCTATAAATTTCAGTGTTTAGTAATGAAAGAGATATGTTATGAAACAGATATGTTCTATGATAGTTAATTAATTGGATGGTTTATTTAACCAATTTGATGAATATTTTTACATTCTGCTCTTTCAGACTTTCAGATTTAATTTCCACTAATCGTTTCCTTATGAACAACATACATAAAATGGATGGAATGTTGATGGTTGGAATTCTAGGAAAGACTTGATATTTGATTGGATTATATCTCCCATATCGCTGTTGCGGAGAGAGTGACTCACATTTTTAGACCACATATGGTAATCAAATTAATAAGATCACGCTTCCACTCTTGCTCTTTAGGTAACGATAATTCCCATCCCCATCAAAATGATATAAAAAGTTAAGTCCCACCTCGAGACAAATATTATTAGTAATCTTTATATCACTGTCATTCAAGAATCTAAAAGTGTTATGAGTGATTTCCCAAGTGTACTCGGAATGAATAGAAATAAAGTGATGTTTAAAAATAATATACATGCTAAAGAGCGAGAGCATGCAAGATGGACTATATTATGCACAATGATAAAATTAAGAAAACGATGGATATGGACCTTAGTAGCACAGGAGATGGAATAGTAATGCAATGCAATCTTTTTAAAATATCCATGCTAGCACATCCATAGGCGTTGACAGATCACGCGTATCTACGTCATATTCGTGAGTAGATGTAATCACCACAGAAACAAATAGAGAAACACACATAAGGTAAGTGTGTGTAAATAATTGTACTTATTCATTGTCTTCTTTTTCAACTATGATGAGATTTCAGTAATGAGGGCATTTTTAATACAACATCAATTTTCCACCCACAAGTAAACTGGGTAAAACCCCCCAAAGACCGAGCCAGTTGCGTTAGGGTTACACAGACCTAGACAGAAACATATAAGGAAAATCAATTGTAAGCTAAGAGTTGGAATATGGGAAATACAAGAATACGTTTGCAGCGGAAATCAGAACATTGGTTACTTATGCGAACAACGTAAGAGGAAAGTGATGAAGAACTTGCATTGGGTGGCCTAAGCTGGCCAAGACAAACAAAAGGAACAATTATAATTCTTGGAAAACTCTAGTGTCATAGGAGATCCGGCAAGAAAATAATATAGTAAACCCTAACGAGGAAAAACCATTTAGGGCAACAAACGCCCAGAAAAAGTCATGACTTAACTCTGTAAAATAAAAGTTAGTTACCATGATAAACACCATTGCAACCTCCAAATGTGGTGGATATAAGTAGGAACATTTCTTCCAATAGGCTATTGTAAGCTAGGAGTTCTAGAGTAGTGAGTAGTGGTAAATTTTCCATTATTTGCCATAGAATATCATGAATTCCAATAAGGCCTTCCCTGTCAAATCTCTTCACATTTGGTCTTGAAAAAATATACCTAACGATTTTGTGATTAATCATCAATAAAAGTGATGAAATATGATGACGTACTCAAACTCTTAGTCTGCATAGGACCACATATGTCTAAAGGAACACGCTGAAGTGGGTGATGAGCCCTACATGAAGTTCCCTTTAGGAACATTTCTCTTGCATGCTTTTCTTTAGCACATCCTTCACAAACCTCCTTATGATCTTCTACATTGGGCAAACTAGAGACTAATGCATGCAAGGTTAGAAACTTCAAAATGTAAAAATTTAAAGATGCCATAACCAATTTGAATCCTCATAAGCCATATTTGCAAGATTTTTGTTATGTTCATCAAAACTCAAGGGAAACATCATATTTCTTGTCATAGGCACAACAATGATCACTCTATTTCACATATTCTTATTATAGATAGTACATGTCTTATTTTCAACAAATTATTCTTCAATTGTGGAGTATAATAAATGTCATGAATACTCATTATACCTTCTTTTGTTTGGACCTCCATAGCTCCTTTAGCAGCAACTTCCAATGGTTTATCATCACCAAGCTGGATCTTGGATTTGAAACTTCCATTCTTTGTTGAAAACAACTTCTCATTCCCTGTCATATGGTTATACCATCTAGAATCTAGGTACCAAACATCTTTACTAGTATTTTCACCTTTGGCATAAGTAAAAATAAGTGATCTTAAGGATACTCACAACTTTCTTTAGCATAGTTAGCATTTTTACCTTCTTTTAATCTCCATTCTCTTTCAAAGTGGCCATACCTGTTACAATAGTAACATTGAACATTTCTCTTATCAAATCTACCTCTACCTCTTCCTTTGAAACTACCTCTTCCTCTTGAGCCACTTCTTCCTCTACCTCTTGAATAATTTTGGCTTTTTCCATTTACCTTGACCTTGATTTCTTTTGGCACTACTGTTGCTTGCATCTTCATTCTTTGTAATTTGTAATTTAGAGGAAAAATATTTCTCTACACCTTCAAAAGTGTCCTTCAATCTTTCTTTCTGAGAAATCAAAGATCCAACCAATTGATCAAACTGTAGTTTTCTCAAATCCTTGCTTTCTTCCATGATTATGGCAACATGATTCCATCTATGTGTTAAAGATATCAATACCTTTTTAATTAAAACTTCATACTTACAGTTTCTCCAAGTGTAACCATTTTACTGACCACATTTTTGAGTCTCACACAATAGTCACCAAGAATTTCAACTTCTTGCATCTTCAAATTCTCGAACTCTCGCTTCAATATCTGAAGCTTGACCACCTTAACTTGATCACTACCGTGGTAAGCTTCTTATAGAGTCTCCCTGACATCTTTTGCACTTTTTTCTCCTGATATTCTTGGAAATAAGCTCTTATCAAGCGTTATCTCAATGTGAAACAAAGCTTGAGCATTCTTCTTCCTTGCTTCCTTTCTAGTTGTTCTTTCATTGGTTGTATGAGAATTCCAATTAGTTGGCTCCTCGTAACCTGATTCAACAATCTCCCACAAATCTTTTCCAATCAAAAAGGTGAGCATCTTAATGCACCAATAATCATAATTCTTCCCATCAAATTATGGAACAAGCATCTTGCTAGAATTAGACATGATTAACTTTGTGGAAATTCCAACAATAAAATTTTAACTCAAAACAATTTTACCTACTTTGATACCACTTGTAGAATATGAAATCACATCTTTAATCAAGATGATAAACCAACATAATTGTGAATAAAAACACATTAAAAGAAACAATGAACAAACTCATTCTATGAGCTCAAACATGCTGTAAATCTCATCTCAGATTGAATTAAACCATTACCTACATTGTTATATAGTAAAATTATTACTAATATGATTATCAATCAAATATCTAATGTGAAAAAAATCCACTGATACTACTAATTTTGAGCACTCACCACCCTAATAATTTGTTGCCCTAATTTTACACAACAAAAAAAAAATTGCTGACTTATTTATCAACAATTACATAACATGATTAAACATTATCGCCAACAATTTATGGGTGCCATACAGAGTGAAATAATCTATATCGGATTAGGTATGATTTAGAAATAAACTATGTCTATTTATTAAAAATGTAATTCCAAAACTTATGAAGGTGGTCGATATGCTATTGCTACTGAACCTCTCAGGGTCCAACAGATATTAAATGATAAAATGTGTGATTAAATGTACAATGGTTGATGAAATAAAAGGCCTATAATGACATCCAGTGAAAAATGCATAGAATGAAATGTGCCACTGATTTAGACAAATTGAAAAATGAATCAAGAAGATAGACAGAGATCCGTGTTTAATTTGATAGAATATGTAACATCACAGGGTACAAGCATATCGTGCCAGAAATTGCACCATAAAAATTCAAGGGCGTGAGTAAATTCAAAGACATTGTAGCTATATTGTGCAATGATGTTATTAGCAAATCTAGATATTCACATGTTGGAAAGCACATTCTGTGATTATAAATCTGAGAAAACACGAGCATATATATTGAGCCAAGGGACCGCAAGAAACTCCACAACGAGGAGGGGGGAAACACTTTGAATTGTGTTGAATAGCCGGCAATGTGGAGAGTTGCTCCTACATGCGCTATTATCACCACGATCATGGCGTCCTCGTGTAAATCCTAGCATGAAAAGAAGATAATGGTGCTTTAAACGAAACCTGTCCATTGAAACAAATTGTTTGGCCAGGCGAACGGAAGATCAATGCATGAACTAATTAAAAAATTATTAAATGGCATCCTCTCCATAAGGCAGTTCCTATTTCTGCGACTATAGCATTATAAATGCTCTCTTAAGAAAGTCTAAGGACAGTCTTAATAGAGTCTAAGGACAGCCTTGGGAGACGGGTTCTGACATCGGCTCCGTTCTCCGGCTAACAGATTCTGATTTCATAGTGATGGAGATATGCATGATGCCATCATTGTTTGTATTGATGCCCATCGAAACGAGTGGCATATGATACATGGCATGTTGTGTATCATATGCTATCCATTCCCCATACATTGCCACCAAATTCTGAATCGTATAATGGTGCTACAGATTGGAATTTTGAATCTCAGAACCCGCGCTGCCATATTTTGTTAAACTTGAAAGAAGCTTTGGTCGGTTATAGTTTCTTTGCTCATCATGAGCTTGAGGACGAGTTTGGTGCTAATGGTGATTGCGGTGGTTCTGGCTATCGTTGCCTCTGCTGCTGAGAAAACTCATTTTAGCGTTGCCATTGGGATATTGGGATTCTAGGTTGCCATTTTAGCATTGTCAGGATCTGATCCTCATCTTCCATGGCTTCTCTTCCGGTCATCCACCACCACAACCATGTGAATCTCATGTGCGCTCTGCAACCCAACACCACTGGCACCTATATATATTACACCATTCTCTTCGCTCTTCCACACTCAGACCAAGAATCATACATACATACATATATAGGTGCTTTGTGTTGTTTCTTCTTCCATTCCTAATCCAACGAGTATTTTGATCTTTGTTGCTTCTCTCAGCGAGGTGGTTATCTGAACAATGGCCAAGCTATCCGCTTTCTGTGGCTTGATCGCCCTTTTTGCCTTGTTGGGTGTTGCCAATGCCCATGCTGGCCATAAATTTTATATTACGGGCAAGGTTTACTGCGATAATTGTGCTGCTGGATTCCCCACCAGGATTTCCCCTGCCATCTATGGTAAGCCAGCAACCACCCATTTTGGATAGTTTTTCAATTTGTTTTGCAGTTTTTGTAGATTGTTTTCATTTGGGCCACTGCATTTTCTTGTTGAAAAGATATGAAATAATAGATCTGGTGCTGAAGAATAGATATGGTTTTAAGATTCTCCATGTGGAATGTTATTTGTGCTTTTCTGAATAGATCTATTCTTCCCTTTTGCTATCGTGTTCACATTACTTTCATTTTCTACACTCTTTGTTTTTAAGAGAAACGTGGGTTTCTGTCTGAAGCATAGAATGCACAGGCACCCCTATGTTTGTTTCTGATATTTTGAGTATGAGTGCTGTGCAGGTGCCACTGTAGGTGTTGAGTGCAAGGATCGTGCTGGTAAGAGATTGTTCTATAATGAACAACACACCGACAACGATGGGCTTTTCAGTATCGCTATTCTGGGTGAGCACGAGCACGAAGCCTGTGAGGCATTTACAGTGAGTAGCCCAACCTTACGCAACCTTAAAACTGATAGCAGACGCAGTCCAGTTTACCTAACCCACAACAATGGGATCAATTCAGACGAAAGAAAGACTGGGCCTTTTGCCTTCAGGATTTTTGTGTTGGATTTTATTACTGAAAGTTTCTTGCTAACCACAAATAGAATGGGGGCCTATGGAAGGCGCATGGTAGTGAATTTGGAGATTCTGGAAGCCAAAAATGTCATAATTAAGCTTTCCGGGGGCAGAGACAGTCTGTTTGTTCGATATTATCTGACTAATGGCAATGGCGACGGGGATAATAATATTGCAGTGAATTCCAGGGAAGTGATGGCAAAGGCAGGCTCCGAATGGAAACAGACTTTTCGCTTGGAGTGCGCAGGGAGTATTGGAGATTGTAATGTTATCTGCGAATTGCAAAAGCAGTTTGTTAGGTTTGAGTTGAGGGAGAGAAGTAGCAGAATTAGAGTATTGGGAAATATGTTTAGAGCGTCCAAATTGGTGGGATGGGTTGAAATAGCATGGAAAGATTTGTTGGCTTCTCCCACATTATCAATCAACGATTGGTTTCCCTTGATACCCTTTAATACTATTATCAGTGGAGGTTCCCAGCCACCACCCAGTTTTCACGTTGCAATCTCCATCAAGCCTCTCATTTTGGTTGATTCGGTTTCACAGCCTCCTAAAGAATACCGGACAGAGATGGAAATATAGGATCCACAAGTCAATGAAATCAGGCGAAATAGGTGCATTAGGCGTGTAGAACGGAGTAACTGTCGATGTGGCGGAAAGGTATGCTGCGCAGGTATCCATGGAGAGGGTCTTTTATCTTTCGTATGATGAGCAGCAACAGCAATGATGAATTCGAGTTGGAAATGCATCATGGTCCAGAATGCAGAGACTAATAACTATATATGAAATTCGATTACGTATCATTTTTGTGGGGAATATTATACACAATAAAGAATATAGTTTTTATCGAGCCATTTCAATGGTCGATTTATATATATTTCTATTTTAATGTTGAATAGATATATAATTTATAAATATAAATATTTGTATATATTTGATTAAATAACGAAGTAAAAGGACATTAACTTTTTTATTTCATTATGATTTATAACTACTTCATATATCAAGAATACATAATAATCTTTAAAACACTCGCCAACATCAAACTATTTATAAACTATAAACAAATAAGTTTACATATTTTGTTCATTTTAAAAATATAAACAATCACATAATTTTTTTTCAAAACATGAATAAAAAGTTTACATATTTTGTTCATTTTAAAAATATAAACAATGACATAATTATTTTAAAAAAACATAAATAAAAAAGCCATATAGCTAGCTTTGCATAATACGGGAAAAAGTTTCTTGGATGTGTGGTAATGTTATCACTATATGTCATTTTTTTTTGTAAGTTTGATGATAGAGTTTGTAGCCATATTGGAAACACTTTCCACAAATTTTAATATAGATACAAATCTTATTTTCTTTTGAATAGGAACATACAATAAATTAGCTATTTTTTTGCATGTTAAAGTGCATTTTGAAAGAGTTCATATTGTTTTTGCAATATAGCTTTGATTACATACATAAAAGATACAAACACACAATTTTAAAATTATTCGGAGATGAAATAGAAACCAAACACGATTTACTTATAGGTTGACATGTTGATTTGACAACAGGTGGACGTGGCAAGGAATTAAGATGACCCTTGGAAATATTCATATTGCATTTCAAAGTTGTGTTATGATACTGTAAAATGCATGTATGATTTTTTTTGCTTTTCAACAAAGCCTTAATTCAAATTAAAGTGGTTGCAGGCATTGGAATTTGTGATTGTAGAAGCTAGGTGTCATGGAATCATGATATTTTTTAGCCTATTAAGGAATGCGCTGGTATGTTTGGTTTACTTTTGATGTTGGGCAGAGGAGAGAAAAATAATTTAATATCTTTCTCATGAAGAGACCTCCACGAAAGAAGATTTTTCTGTCACAACTTGGTGCTCGACTAATCCCTTCAAGTTAGGGTGAGCCCCATGTGAACTATGGGGTCTCATGGTGTTGTGTTGAGTGAGTAGCAAGGTTAGGGAATTGATGAAAAGGGAAGTTGGGACAACTGGTGTTCATTATCGCATTCGATAATATGTAAACAATGTTTATGTGGTAAAGGAAGGGAGTGTGGTTGGTGTTCAGATGCTAGAGACGACAAATATAGGACATGTCGACTTTCAGAGTCTCGACTACAGGGAGCACAATGGATACATCAAGGGAATTGTCTCCTATGTTATCCATGGCACAGGGTGGGGTGTCGTGTTTTTGACGGTGGCTTTCACGAACACTTTGCTTTATAGGTACTAGAAAGATCTTTTCATCATAGCCAAGGATTTGTAGACAGGGCACTTTGTTTATTGCGGTACGAAGGCCAATCTTTGATACCATGATATCGAATACAAGACTAATGATATCAAAGAGAGGACTAGGAGATCTTTTTGTTATTATGTCTTTGTTTCCATTCCTATTTTTAGATTTGGCACATGGTTAGGATAACTGTTTGCCAATATGTCTTTGTTGTGATAGCCATTTTGAGACTTCAAATTACAAGAGAACATTCATTTATACTGACAACGTAATATAACAGATTACAACGTTTTAACTAAACAAATTTAGTTCTTAAAGAAAGAGAGTAGAGTATAACAAAAGTTTGCATTGGAAGTTTCTCAAAATATTTTGATTAAATAGAATTCAGTATTTATAAAACTATTTAGTTGACAAGAATCAAAACCTGCTTAGAGTTGGACACAAATTTTTTTTTGACTAAAAAATTTCAGTTCATAAAGCAAGAGAGTAAAGTATAACACAAGTTTTCAATGGAAGTTTCTCAAAATATTTCGATTAAATAGAATTCAATGTTTATAAAACTATTTAGTTGACAAGAATTGAAACTTGCGTAGAGTTGGACACATTTTTTTTTTTGGAAAGTGTTTTAAAACATTTAAATTTATTTGTGCCTAAACATATTAATGTTCATTCTTCCTTTGGAATTAAAATTTAAGATCTCTAATAATCCATCGTATTATTTTTTGCACTTTTATCATCCTCACATGAGGGAAAAACTAATACAAAGTTCTTATTGATGTTTACATAAATAGAAAATTACAACATTTTTTCATATGACTAGAAATTGAACTTGAGAGGAAGGGGATGATACTTGTGGAAAGAAGAGGAAGTTTCTAATGGAAACTTTGTGTTGTTCTATTTTGTTTATTCTTGCTCTTAGCATCCAAAATCTGATTTTTTCCATTGAGAGTGAAAATACCATGTGTTTGTAAATTTTGCAGCAAATAATTTTTTGTTGTATTTTCCTGCAAATATTCTTGGGAAGACATAGTAGCTAATTCAGGTAGTAGTTGCTTTAGAACTAGACCGTTTCTGAGACAATGTCACAATATGTTGTTATCAGGAGTTCTTATAGTGCAACTGATAAAATGCAAAAAAAGAAAAGGGGTTTTCTGTTTTCACTCAACCTAAATATTGATAGATCTTCTATCATTGCAGATGAATACATTGGGAAACTGCATACTACACAAACATGTTCAAATGGCGTTGAGAATGCATTTTCAATGACAAGTATTCCTTGAACATGTTAGAGAAGAAAATTGGTCAATAGATTTGTAGCAAAAAAGAAGTAGCTATCATATGAAATGAAAGTTAGTTACTGCGTATGTAGTCCCTCGTTCTATTTGTCAATTATTGTTTTGAGGTCCTCTTTTATTTGAGTATTCAAATGCATAATGAAAGTGGCCTTTGTTGTAAAAAATGCTTTTTCCTTGGTATATTTTATTATTCGTTATGTTTTTGAAGAGCATGGTTGGCATATCTTTTTTTTTGCTCAAGCAAGAGTCGATCCTTTTATTTCATTAAGCGGAAAAATAGATTACAATAAATACAAACATCTCCCCGATGCCAAGGAAACCGAAAAAAAATAGAAGATAAGCCACCTAGGTCAAAACCTTTTAGCCTTACAAAGAGAATCACCAAAACCAAGGAAAATAACCCAAATTTGCATTCCCGCCCTTGGAAGCCCACGAAATCTCCCGCATCTCAGTCCCCGGAAGAGTCCCTTTGATCTGAGCCGTCCATTCCCACGCAAAAACCAATGGCTGAGGATGAAATCGCTCAGCAAAGATGACTGAAGTTTAATGGGCCACCCCTCCAACTTGCATGATCAATATTGACCGTTGATCCACACAGAGAGATCCTACGGTAGAGATTAATATTGCACCGAACAAGCAAACCAGACATTAGTGAGTGATGGAGGGCGATTTTCCAAACCCTCTCTCTGCCACATATAGGATGATGAATAGGATCACTGCAAAAGCGCTAAAACCGTTTCCTTTTTTAGAGCGGTGCGATCATCCGAAAACCGCCTAGGAAGCAGTTTTACTCTCCGAAACCCAAAAAAGTGAAGATTTCAGCCACTGGTAAAACATGGATTCCTTTCTCGCCTACTCAACTTCCTTGCCTGAACTTGGAACCCAAAAAATAAGAGAGGCTCTCCATTAATTAAGGAACCGTGGTGTTTGCTTCGCTCACCCCGATGAACTGTGATGTCCATCTCACTAACTTCGGGAACCGGCCAACCGTATTGAGGAGGAAAGCACCTTGCTAGAAATCTTTATTCCCATTACAGAGTGGATTGAAGAGGCTTGCAAGGAATGGTTTTCACATCCTTTTCTCTCCCAACTCATTAATAAATTGTAGGAGGATCCAAATTCCACAGCGGCCTACTCTTGGTAGGATGAGATTCTTCGCTACAAGGACAAAGTAGCGATATCAACAACATCCACCCTTAGAAGTCGCATTTTTCCAGAGTTGCACTCATCTCCCACTGCAGGCCATTTAGGCTTTCAAAAGAATTATGCTCGCACTCGACGTTCATTCTTTTGGACAGACATTAAAAATGACATTCTTACTTTTGTAGCTGAGTGTGATGTGTGTCAACGCCACAAAGGAGAAATAGTAAGTCATCATGGTGGTTGTGGACAGACTTTCTATGTATGCTCATTTTTGTGCCCTATCGCACCCTTTTACACCGGCTTTAGTTGCTCAACCTTTCATGGACTAGATCTTCAAATTGCATGGAATGCCCACTTCCATTGTGTTTAATCGTTACCCAATCTTCACCAGTAACTTTTGACAGGAACTCTTCAGGTTACAAGGTACCCAACTACAACTTAGTACTACTTCCTATCATCCCCAAACTAATGGTCAAATTGAAGCAGTCAACAAATTCTAGTTTCTTGTGCAGGTGAAATCGAATTTGCAAGTTCATACTTCAAAGCCAGCGATATTTTATTCTACGGGTTGCGACTTGAGTATGGCCCGGAGGGCAGCTCAAGTTACATAGCTTGGAAGGATAAGATGGGGGCAGTTTTGGAAGACAACAACCTCAAGGAATTCATAGATCATGATATTCCAAAGCCTCCAACATCAAATGCTAAAGATCTGGTTGAATAGAGAAAGTGTGTGGCAAAAGCGAGAAGGATTATCCTAGATGGAGTTCGAGATCAAATTGTCTCAAATCTCCATGCTAGGGACACTCCATTTCCAATGTGGAATAAATTGACAGACCTATTTCAAAATAGCAGTGACCATAGGAAGTTGGCACTGATGGACAAACTCAGAAAGATCAATATGGAGAAAGGAAACTCAATTTCGAAGTACTTGACCAAGTTCACCCAATGTCGGGATGAGCTTGGAAGTGTCAAGATTACTGTTGCCAAAGACGATCTGGTAAGCCTAGCACTTCTAGGACTTCCTAAGAGCTGGCATAGTTACCAGGACTCTGTTAATGGGAGGGAGAAGGTACTAGAATGGGAGCAGTTATGGCCTGACTTGGTATAGGAAGAGATTTGGTGAAACACCAAAGACAAAATAAAACTCATGAATTTTTAAAATAAAATACATATTCTTACTTATTAAATCCAATCAAACTATTTTGATTGTCGCAATAAAATACTTTGATTTTTCCAACAAAATGTTTTGGTTTTCATAATAAACCCATTATCACTTGTGCTCTAAAACAAGAACATCCCAACCTATAAAAGATAACATATAATGTCTTTTGGATAAGCAAATTTTAATGGAAAAATAAATGATTAGATCGTTTTCATGGTCTAAAGATATGCGCATATCTTCGGTATATGCACAATTTCCGTATATGCGAAATTTTTGTATATGGAATTTGTGCATCTATGATGTAGATACATGAATGAAGATATGTACGAATTCCATATACGGAAATTGCGCATATACGGAAGATATGCGCATATATGGAAACTTCGCATATATGGAAGATATGCGCATATCTTCCGTATATCCCTAACTTTTCTATATGTGCATATCTTCCCTATATGCACGTCGTTCATGTATCTGCATCGTATATGCGCAAATTCCATATACAGAAATTGCGCATATACGGAAATTGTGCATCTACGAAAGATATGCGCATATCTTCCGTATATGTGCAATTTCCGTATATGCGCAATTTCTGTATATGGAATTTGTGCATATATGATGCAGATACATGAATGACGTGCATATATAGAAGATATGCACATATAGGAAAGTTAGGGATATACAGAAGATATGCGCATATCTTCCGTATATGCGCAGTTTTCATATATGCGCATATCTTCCGTATATGCACAATTTCCGTTTATGTGCAATTTCTTTATATGGAATTTGTGCATATACGATGTAGATACATGAACGAAGATATGTACAAATTCCATATATAGAAATTGCGCATATACGGAAATTGTGCATATACGGAAGATATGCGCATATACGGAAATTGCACATATATGCAAGATATGTGCATATCTTCTGTATATCCCTAACATTCCTATATGTGCATATCCTACATATATGAATGTCGTTCCTATATGCGCAAATTCCATATACAGAAATTGCGCATATACGAAAATTGTGCATATACAGAAGATATGCGCATATCTTTCGTATATGCACAATTTCTGTATATGCGCAATTTCTGTAAATGCAATTTGCGCATATAGGATGTAGATACATGAACAACGTGCATATAGGGAAGATATGCACATATAGGAAAGTTAGGGATATACGGAAGATATGTGTATATATTCCGTATATGCGCATATCTTCCGTACATCCCTAACTTTCCTATATGTGCATATCTTCCGTATATGCACATCGTTTATGTATCTGCATCGTATATATGCAAATTCCATATACATAAATTGCTCATATACAGAAATTGCGGATATATGGAAGATATGCGCATATACGGAAATTGCGCATATACGGAAGATATGCGCATATCTTCCGTATATCCATAACTTTCCTATATGTGCATATCTTCAGTATATGCACGTCATTTATGTATCTGCATCGTATATGCGCAAATTCATATACAGAAATTTTGCATATAAAGAAATTGTGCATATACGGAAGATATGCGCATATATGGAAATTGCGCATATACGGAAGATATGCGCATATTTTCCATATATCCCTAACTTTCTTATATGTGCATATCTTCCGTATATGCACGTCGTTTATGTATCTGTATCGTATATGCGCAAATTCCATATACAGAAATTGCGCATATACGGAAATTGTGCATATACAGAAGATATGCCCGTATCTTCCGTATATGCACAATTTCCGTATATGTGCAATTTCTGTATATAGAATTTGCGCATATACGATGAAGATACATAAACGACATGCATATACGGAAGATATGCACATATAGGAAAGTTATGGATATACGGAAGATATGTGCATATATTCCGTATATGTGCAATTTCCATATATGCGCATATCTTCCGTATATACACAATTTCCGTATACGTGTAATTTCTGTATATGGAATTTTCGCATATACGATGTAGATACATGAACGAAGATATGTAGAAATTCCATACATAGAAATTTCACATATACGGAAATTGTGCATATACGGAAGATATATCTTCCGTATATCCCTAACTTTCCTATATGTGCATATCTTCCGCATATGCACGTCGTTTATGTATCTGCATCGTATGTGCTCAAATTCCATATGTATCTTCCATATATGCACAATTTCCGTATGTATCTTCCGTATATGCACAATTTCCATATATGCGCAATTTCTGTATATGGAATTTGTGCACATACGATGCGGATACATAAACGACGTGCATATACAAAAGATATGCACATATAGGAAAGTTAGAAATATACGAAAGATATGCGCATATCTTCCGTATATGCGCATATCTTTTGTATATGCACAATTTCCGTATATGCGCAATTTTTGTATATGGAAATTACGCATATACGATATCAATACATGAGCGACATGCATATACGAAAGATATGCACATATAGGAAAGTTAGGGATATACGGAAGATATGCGCATATCTTCCGTATATGCGCAATTTTTGTATATTCGAATATCTTTTGTATATGCACAATTTCCATATACGCGAAATTTTTGTATATGGAATTTGCGCATATATGATGCAGATACATAAACGACATGCATATACGAAAGATATGCACATATAGGAAATTTAGGGATATATGGAAGATATGCGCAATTTCCGTATATGCGCATATCTTCCATATATGCACAATTTCCGTATATGCGAAATTTCTGTATATGGAATTTGCGCATATACGATGTAGATACATGAACGAAGATATGTACAAATTCCATATACAGAAATTGCGCATATATGGAGCATATAGGGAAGATATGCGCATATATGGAAGATATGCGCATATCTTCCGTATATCCCTAACTTTCTTATATGTTCATATCTTCCATATATGCACGTTGTTTATGAATCTGCAACGTATATGCGCAAATTCCATATACAAAAATTGCGGATATATGGAAATTGTGCATATACGGAAGATACAGGGTATCTTCCGTATATGCACAATTTCTGTATATGGAATTTGCGGATATACGATGCATATACATAAATGACGTGCATATATGGAAGATATACACATATAGGAAAGTTAGGGATATACGGAAGATATGCACATATCTTCCATATATGCACAATTTTTGTATATGCACAATTTCCGTATATGCGAAATTTCTGTATATGGAATTTGCACATATATGATGTAGATACATGAACGAAGATATGTACAAATTCCATACACAGAAATTTCGCACATACGAAAATTGTGCATATACGGATGATGTGTGCATATACGGAAATTGCGCATATATGAAAGATATGCGCATATCTTCCGTATATCCCTAACTTTCCTATATGTGTATATCTTCCGTATATGCACGTCGTTTATGTATCTTCATCTTATATGCACAAATTCCATACACAGAAATTGCGCATATACGGAAATTGTGCATATACGGAAGATATACGCATATACGGAAATTGCGTATATACGGAAGATATGCGCATATCTTCCGTATATTCATAACTTTCCTATATGTGCATATCTTCCTTATATGCACGTTGTTTATGTATCTGCATCATGTATGCGCAAATTCCATATACAGAAATTGCCCTTATATGGAAATTGTGCATATATGGAAGATATGCGCATAACTTTCCTATATGCGCATATCTTCTGTATGTGCACAATTTCCGTATAAGGGCAATTTGTGTATATGGAATTTGCGCATACACGATGCAGATACATAAATGACGTGCATATACGGAAGATATGCACATATAGGAAAGTTAGGGATATACGGAAGATATGCGCATATTTTCTGTATATGTGCAATTTCCGTATATGCGCATATCTTCCGTATATGCACATTTTCCGTACATGCTCAATTTCTGTATATGGAATTTGTACATATCTTCGTTCATGTATCTACATCGTATATGCGCAAATTCCATATACAGAACTTGCGTATATATGGAAATTGTGCATATACGGAAGATATGCGCATATCTTCTGTATATGCACAATTTCCGTATATGCGCAAGTTCTGTATATGGAATTTGCACATATACAATGCAGATGCATAAACGAAGTGCATATATGGAAGATATGCACATATAGGAAAGTTAGAGATATACGGAAGATATGCGCATATTTTCCGTATATGCGCAATTTCTGTATATGCGCATATCTTCCGTATATGAACAAATTCCTTATATGCACAATTTCTGTATATAGAATTTGCGCATATACGATGCAGATACATAAACACACAATTGCAAATGCTCCACACAGCCTGCAGTAGCTCACACAACAAAAAGGAAGTTAGGGTAATTGATGTGAACAAAGAGGCATGAATAGAAGTGATAGGTGGACAGACAAGTGATTGAGAAAATTGTGCATTTAACACACTGAAAAATAATATACTCTTCATACTTTACCACAAACCTATGTAAAAATTATAATAAATCTCAAATCTCCCTCATTTTCCTGACCTTCTCGTAAGGGAATCAGGCCAGATCAGGCTCTGGTACCAAGAAAGAGATTTGAGATGTAGACATAGGACACAAATTTGGCACAAAATATTCATATATATTCACCACAAAGCCAGATACATGTCACATAAGTAGTTCTTTATGAGGTCCAACAAATTCTAAGCCATGATATTTCTATTGAGAAAATATCGCAATAGTCCAAGCAATAAACAAACTCAATCCTACATATATACTATTGTAAGCATTATTCCATTTTTTGTTGACACTAAACCTTAACCATTTAATAATGTCATTTTACAAGCATCCATGCATCCATATCCAAATAAAGCTTCTAATGCAATTTTCTTTATGTTATAGTAGAAAAATGGATCAAAGTTGCAGTGAGAAAAGACAAAAATGGTAATTACTTACAAATACCATATCTCCCTCCCTTTTGTTCCTTATTTCTATATATATACACTAGCTAGCATGTATCTCTAAAGACGACAAGGCATCACTAACATGCTCAACCTTCCACCACGCATCCATCAACCTTATGAATTTTGTCTTATTGTCTACATGCAATCTGAACTATTACATCTTTATTTCTTTTTAATTTTTTTTCTTCTTCTTCTTCTTTTTTATTTATTTATTTATTTATTTTTTCATGCATGTTTTATATTATAGCTACAGTTATTTGAAAATTTTTCATCTATCTACAATGAAGTAGAATAGTGCTTGCAAACTCAAAATATGCCAACTATGCGGAGATTGGCTCGAAAGAAGGGAGGAGTTACTTGGAGGAGAATGAACAGTGACGACGAACAATGAGGGTTTCACTTAGTTGCATTCGGTGATCCATATGGAGTGTCGCAAAGGAGGGAGCTCCACTCCCTCCTATAAGGAGGCGGTAGCCAATAGAGGCAAGAAACCTCTAGAAAAGGCTAGAGGTACTGTGGAGGAAGGGACAAGAAACATGGAAGAGGAGATGGGAGAAGCTATAAATAAGGAAAATAATGGCCCAAAAGACAAGGAGGTAGAAGACAAAAAATAGGGAACTAGAGACAAAAAACAAAAGGGTCCCTGCAAACCCAAAGCAGAGATCACACCCAGAGTTATTTTAGATGATCCGGCTTTGCAGGCGCACAAGGATCACATGAAGACATATGCCATCATCTGCAAAGTCATGGGATTATGGGCCACTGAAAAAGCTTTACAATCGTGGATTAGATACCACTGGAAACCTAAAGGTAGCATTGACCTACACCTTGGGTCAAAGGGATTTTTTACTGTGGTATTCACAAATATTGAAGACAAGGACAAATTTTTTGAAGGAGGACCTTACTTCTATGCAGCAACTGGACTCTACATGTGGCCATGGATGATGAATTTTGTTCCAGAATGAGAAACGTTTACTTCAGTACTGGTCTGGGTAAGGCTCTATTCTCTACCTCTTGATTAGTGGAAAAATGAATCGTTAGCTACCATCTGCAATAAATTAGGTCATTTTGTTAAAGCTTCTGAAGCCACAAGAAAGGGAAAATATACTTCCTTTGCCAGAATATGTGTGGCAATGGATTTATTAGGAGCTCTACCGGATGAGGTGATCTTCGAAGTTTTTGATGAAGAATGGGTGCAAACAGTAGACTATGAGCACATTCCGTTCAGATGTCGCAGATGTCATGAACATGGACACCTATTCAGAGATTGTCCACTCAGTAAAGTAGTAAACAAGAGAAAAACTAACACAATAAAGGAAACAGACAGCTTTCAGAAAGTAGTGAATCGAGGAAAGGGCAGCAAAAGAGGACCAAAACAACATCAAGATGAAGGACAACAGATCAGTCAGAACAAATTCCAAGTGCTTGAGGAAGATGAAGAGATCTCCAAAGAAGATCAAGCAATGGAAGGATGTTTTGTGGACAAGGAGACAGAAGAAAACTGGGAACAAACACAGAACATCGATTATTAGAAGGAAGCCATAATGAGTGATGCAGAACTGGAGATGGATCAGGAAATGACCCAAGATGAGATGGACCTAGAGGATCATGAACTACAAGAAATTCTTGATAAAGAGAACCTAGATCTGGAATGGTTCTTAATACAGGGAACCACGGGAGGAGTAAATTCTTTACCATAAGAAGAACTTGATAGAATACAACAATTGTTTCTATGGAAAACGCAGGCTAAGGAGTTGAAAAAAGGAAAAAGCATCAATAAGTAGGACAACAGAGGCTTGAAATGATGAAAACAACTCCGATATTAGCTACTAGAAACCTAGGAAAGAAAAGAGGTAGGAAAAAGCATAATGAACTCTTGATGGAGTGTGGAAAGCTAATGATAGATTCAGGTAAGATGAAAGATCTAGCCAGCTACTCCTTTGCAAAACTTTGATAATGAAGTTTACATCATGGAATATTAGAGGTATACGGAGTAAGAGAAAGCAGAGAATGCTTAGTAATAGAATGAAATAAGAAACGCGGGATATTATCTTCATCCAAGAAACGAAATGTTCCATTCAAAAATTAAGACAAATTCATAGCAAATGGCTCAGTAGATTTGAGTTTCTAGAAGTCAAAGCTGAGAACACAGCGGGGGGCATTCTCACTCTTTGGAACCCCCAAAAAATTGGCATTTTAGATGCTGAGGCTTCCAAGAATTATTTATCAGTAGTTATTCAATCGGTAGGAGATAGGAATACCTTTTTGGTCACAAATGTTTATGGTCCTCAGAGAATAGATGACAAACTCATGTTTCTAGATTCCCTTGTGGACCTCGGGGAGAGACATTCAGAAATACCTTGGATCATGGGAGGTGACTTCAACATGATCAAATCTCTTTCAGAGAGAAAAGGGGGAACCAGAGCTCTAAGTAAAGTCTCTTTAGCATTTCAAACCTTTTCAGATAATATGATAGGAATACTAGCCTCTTTAGGTGGAATAATAAAAGAGGAGGAGAGTCCAATGTAGCTTCAAAGTTAGACAGATTTCTAATCTCTGAAGATCTTATGCTAGAAGATAAGGAAGTAATAGCGAGAGTTATTCCCTTTGGAGGCTCGGACCACTAGCTGATTTAATTGGAGATTAAGGGCATTGGAACTCCTAGGAACAAACCTTTCAAATTTGAGAATATCTAGCTATCCTACCCAGACTTCATCAACAACATTGAGAAATGGTGGTAAGAAGATTCGCAGATTCAGGGGACAAGAATTTTCCTACTTCACAAAAGACTAAAGCACATCTAGCTTCGACTTAAAGATTAGAACAAGAATGGTTTTGGCAACATTTTTGTGGAGAAAAAAATTGTTGAAAACAAAATGCAAGTTCTTAATCAAGCTCTGATCATAGAAGGCTTTGATAAAGCCATAAGAGATTAAGTGGATAAACATAATCTAGAATGGGAGGATCTATCTAGACAAGAGGAAATATTTTGGAGACAAAAGTCTAGAGTTCAATGGCTCAAAGAAGGAGAGTGTAATACTAAATTTTTTCACAGATCCACCATTGCCAATAAAGCTCATAACAAAATATCTTCGATTAAAAATGAGGAGGGGGAGCTTCACATCTCCCATGAAGCAATCGAAGATGTGTTAGTCCAGCACTTCCAAGGTATAATGCAGGAGAACAATTCAGATAGAGAGCACTTCATCGGGGAGGTAACTAGTAATATACCGAAACTGGTGTCCAAAAAGGATAATTTCAACCTTAATAGACCAGTAACGGAAGAGGAGGTTGGTGAAGTCCTCAAAGATATGCAGAATGGCAAAGCACCAGGCCCGGATGGTTTCAACGTGGATTTTTTTAAAGCTTGCTGGAATATTGTTAAACAGGACATTTTGCAGGTAGTGGAGGACTCTAGGTTGAACAAAACCATTCTAAAAGCACTCAATACCTCCTTCATCTCCCTTATCCCCAAACAAGAGATTGCTCAAACACTGGATAAATATAGGCCCATAGCCCTATGCAATGTTCTCTACAAGATAATATCCAAGGTAGTGGCTAACAGACTCAAACCTTTACTTAATGTTCTGGTTTCAGGGGAGCAATCGGGTTATGTGGAAGGCAGACAAATTTTGGACAGCATTATTCAAGCTCAAGAGGTGGCTCACTCATTAACTAGCAAGAGGCAAGCATACATGATCATGCAATTGGATATAGCGAAAGCTTATGACAAGGTGAACTGGAATTATATTTAAAAAATTCTTATTTCTTTTGGATTTGATCATAATTGGGTCAGATGGCTAATGGCTCTGGTGACTTCCTCTAGTTTTTCTATATTATTTAATGGCTCTCCCTCTAAGATTTACAGTCCTTCAAGAGGCCTTAGACAGGGAGATCTGCTCTCCCCCTTTCTTTTCATCCTTATGATGGAAGGACTGGGTCGGTCAATAAAGCATGCTAAAATAACAGGAAATATTAAGGGACTGCAACTAACTGAGAATGGTCAGGCCCTGAATCACCAACAATTTGTAGATGACACCATGTTACAGGGACTTCCCACAGTCAAAAAAGCTTAAGCCTACAAAAAAATATTGAATCTCTTTTCCTTGGCCTCAGGTATGGACGTTAATCTCTCCAAATCAAAAATCTTTTTCTTCAATACCAATATTGCTATTTAGAAAAATATCTCCAGAATTCTTGGCTTTCAAAGGGATTCCCTTCCCTCAAAATATTTGGGAGTTCCTCTAACTGCTAAACCAATGCTCAAAAGCATTTGGGAACCCTTGATCAATAAGTTGCAGGATAAAATCAGTAAATGGACCTTCAGATCTTTAAATCTTACTGGCAGGTTCGTTCTTACAAAAGTTGTTCTGCAAGCCA
>APFE031618725.1:30985-83055 GCA_000404065.3 Pinus taeda | reverse complement strand
TAAATAAAAAATTTTATGTGAATTAGAAGAAGAAGAAAAAAAAACAACCTAATTTAATAAAAAAAACTTAAAAATTTGGATAATATTAATTATTAAGCAACCGACCTTCAATTTTTCTTCAAATCATAACAACTCACCTCATAACTATTTAAACCTGGCAATTTAGCTCTTCTACTATCAACATTCAAAATAGTCCTCATGATGGATCCCTGTTGGGAGTTGAAACATTGACAGAAGATGGGTATTACTGTGGGTTCTCCGGTTACTAACTCAGAAAATATAAACCATAGATGTCTAAAATCTAGAACTACTTTATTTTTATTTTTAAAAGATGTATTATTATAATTCCACACTATACTGTTAAATATCTGGCCAAACTGTTTAATCTTGGCATATCAATAGTTAGGTAGAGAATAATAAAGTGCTCAACAGTTTAATTTGAGCCCTTGGAGGTTATAAGGTTAGAATTAGATAGTTTGTTTTTTTAACTAAGAAGAAAGGAAAAGGGTTTGTTAGCTTAAATGCACCCATTAAGTAAACAAAAAATAATAGAATAAGCAAAGGGTAAGTAGAGAAAGGTTGCAGAAGTTTTTTGATTGATTGGACAAAATGTACATTTATCATATTTTACCATATGTTTCTATGTCCATGAGGCAATTACACAAAGCAAATAAAGGTATACAAAATCAATTAATTAACTTCCTCATCCCTATTCATCCTCACATTTACTAATTTCCCCTTGCCACCTTCATATAGTTCATATTCATCTATTTTCCATAAAAACCCTTTTTCCTAAGGTCAAAATCCTTTTTGCCTAGGAGAAGTGAAAGCCCCATGCTAAATCCCCTTTTACCCAAAAACCCACAAAAAGTTGTTTAGCCTAAGTATTATATAACTCATAAAAAGCATTATACTTAGACTATTTTCCCTTTCTGCTCATATTTCATATTAACACTAACTTAATGTATTAAACCCCTAAAAATCCTTTCCCATATATATTAACTCCCTTTATTAAAATATCCTGAAAACCTTTAGTTTTGTTATAAAATTATGTACTAATAAAACATCGCATCGACAGATCACAAGCCTTTCAACATGCATCCACTCTCCCCGCATTGCGATGGATCCGGACCTGATACAATATATATCATAACTCAATACCCATTTCGCATCCTCCCTCATCGTATGTCCGAGCTATAACATATACTCTCCGCATTGTGATATGCGATGTGCGACGGAACCGACGCAATATTTATCGGAATCCATTGCCATATCGCATCTGATCCTCATCACAAGTCCTGGTTAAAGTAATAACCCTCCACCGTTGCGATCTATGTTATGCGACGGGAACCCGGACCCGATGCAATATATTTCATATTTCATTCCCATTTCACATCTGCCTCCATCGCAAGTCCCAACTAAAGAATTTCCCTCTGCCATTGCGATCTCCAATATGCGACAGGAACCTGGACCTGACGCAGATTTAACCATTATATATTTCTGCATTGCGTCCGGCCCCTATCACATTCATTTGTGATGGGCCTTCTTCTGCTAAACTGCAATTGCGTTATGTGATGGGAGTCGAGACCTGATGCCATTTATCCACCCGAATTCATACAATTTCAAGTCCGCCATACCGTGTTTTGCGAAGGATTTCTTTGTTAAATTATTTTTATGATTTAAATAAAGAACCCCTCTAATCTCAGTTTTAACCCATAAATAAAGCCATGTCGCCATAATTAATCGATTGGGCCCTTCCGCGCTGCTCTTTCACTGCACCATTGTATGATCTAAGGTATTCAAATCCAGTGACTCTAAGTGATTCTGGGTTGGATTTTTGTACAAGCATTACCTGCTCGAAAAGTGGTATTCCACAGACCTCCCCTTACTACATGTTAGGCTCAAATCATTTCGGGTGACCGCTCCCAAAACCATCCACGCCTCATAAAGCGGTGCGATGAAAACCAAAACCACCTCCCGCATAATGACAAAATGAACACTGTTCACTTTGCCCCATATTTCAAAAATAAATCCGTTTCTCCGTTTAAACGCAAAAATCACCATTTTTCCTTTGTTTCGCCTGTTTTCACAGTAAACCCTCCATAAATCTCTGCGACCAATAAAGCCATTGTTTTACCTTCCGATACGCTCTGGACTCCTTCCAAAATCCTTTCAAGCTCAATAAAGCCATTGACAACCTTCTCTGTCACCTCTGTTTTTCTTAACAATTTTTGTGTTTTGCAGGTAAAGGCCCCTGTTCCAGGCTTACAAAGAAAATGCATGTGTACAGTTAGAAGACAAATATGAAGATCATATCAAATTACTTCACCATGTGACATAAAATCTATAAGGATTTAATGTTGAAAAACACAATAAAAACCTGAAATGCACAGTAAAGATAAAAAGGAACATAGTAAAGGTTACTCAGCAGGGTCAAAGGATATTCACAAAGTTTAAAGAGTATCAGATGAAAGATCAAATGAAGGAATAAACCAATGTAAAGGATACAAACAATCAAGTAGCTAAAAGGGGCAAAATATCAGAAAACAAAGCTAGCACAACCTGAACAGAAGGGATAGCAAGAAGCAGTTCAATAGTTGCCCCTATCTTCTTGTATGAAGATCTTTCATTTCCTAGAATAAATCTTAATCAGTTTTAGGATATTTTCTTAGTTTCATTATTGTGTAAATAACTGTCTTCTCGAGTTGTTTTGGGTTCAAAGTTCAAGAGTTATTATTCATTGCTTGTTAAGTTGTGACCGTTCATTCTACTTTGAACCTAGTTGCACCTATGAAGAAATCTTTTGTAGACACTTGATGTACTCAGTCTTTCTGGAACCTTAATATAAAGCGAAGGATTCTAAATTTGGTATTACACAGTTTGTGCTATCCTGTAAGTTTTTCCAGTTATCAATCATTATGTCTTTCTTCATATGATTATGACTTATAGAGGTATCTAGGTTGGAATAATTGTGTCTCAATTAATTCCTATAAGTTCCTGAAGTGATCATCTATTAAGAGAATGGATTAATGAACTGTTTGTTTAGATAATCCCCTCTAATCAATAAATCATCATCATCTTATGTAAGCTTAAGTATATTGCCTTGAACCTTTGGAACATAGTTTAGAAGGTTTTCACACTTATGATTGTTCTATTTTATAGTCTGGAAACTGTGATAATCATATTATTTTCTATCTTCTTCTCACCACTATTTTGATTTATATCACTATGTAAAGCTCTATAGCAACCCTTTGCTGAAATATTAATATTATCGAAAGGATTAAGTATTTCAATTCTACATTTGTCTTCAGTCATTGGTCTTCCAAAAATAAAACCAAAAACCCCAAGACAATTATTTTAGATGCTCTGGCATTGGTAGCTGACCTACTACTATCTTAGAGGTACAACATCAGACTAGCGCCGTTGCCGGGGATTTGAATTTCATTTAAGTTTCCCTTGGGACAACGATATTCATTCATTCTTATCCTTTAAGGTGACTAAAGGGTTTAGAAAGGTCAAAATCATTGATCTAGGTGACTCCACACTCCCAAGCTGGCACCTTTTAAACATACTAGATCTCGTTCAGAAGCTGGCATAGTTAAGCCTCTATCAGATCCTGAAAGGCTTCTGAGAAAAGCCAGTTCTAAAAGGGGACACCAACCATCTTCTTTTTCCTCTTCAATCTTGTAGTCTGAATAATTAGAATCATTTGACCCCTCTAGTAATATCCCAGCTGATCCTGATTACTCACATTTATCACCTAGGGTTGCTAAACTTCTAGATAAAGGAGTTGATTTGAAGTCAGTCTACCTTATTCATTCATTATAATCTCATCCAATACCCACACTACCACCAGGATCACCTAAAACTGAATCTGATTTGGGTGTTAATCTACCAGAATATAAACCCACAGATTTCATATCCCCTACCACCTATCATTTTCCTTCCATTTTTGACTGACCTGAAGCTTCTTCTTCTTAACAACCTGAGGAGACCTTTTCTATATATTCCAATCCTCTCTTTGAAATAAAAAAAGGTATTCCTTTACAAGTCCCAAAGTTAGTTCTTAGGACTCCTTTGAAGTCTTTTAGGAGATCTTCTCCTTCACCTCCAACTAGTTCATCAACCCTTGAATCATCACCTTCTTCATCTTCTACATCCGCACAAACACCACATACTCCACCTGGACAACCTCATACACCTCAAGCACCTCATACACCACCTGTTGTCATGGCTTTCCGACCTATTGTACATGATATATATGCTTCCTTAATCTTACCTAATAACCTTGATGCATTCCCACTGGATACTTAAAATACCTTCCTGAGTACAATGGAGAAACTGGTCCCTCAGATGAGGACCATCTTCAACCTTTCCTAGACTTTGCAGACAACATGAATATTGAACAAAAAAATGTTTATATGAGATTGTTTGTAAAGTCACTTGAAGGAAATGTGAGGATTTGATTTAGGTAGTTACCAACAGCTTCCATTAGAAATTGGGAAGAGCTTACAACCATATTTAAAAATCAATGGGGTGTGAAAAAGGATCCTCTTTACTTCCTCATAGAATTTGAAGAGCTTAAAAGGAACTTCAGTGAACCAGTATTAGATTTTACCAAAATATTCAATAAACTCTATCACAAAATTCCTATTTATTGTAAGCCCCTTGTAGCAGAAGCTAAGTCTACATTTTCTAAAGCTTTTGATGATGACTTTGTTGTTATGCTACGAGAGTGAACTTCAAGAATCCTTGAAGATATGTAAACAAATGCTATAGAAGTAGAAGCAAACAGGTTAACCTCAACTTCTTTAAAACTTAAGGAAGAAAATGCCCAAAGAAAACTCAAATTTGTTCAAAAAACCTCTAGTTCCTCTAAGACTAAATCAGAAGGCTCAAAAATAGATGAAATAACATCTCTTCTTAGAAACCTATCAAATAGGATTTCAAAGATTGAGACGCAACCTAGGACAATACAACAAACAATTACTAGACCTCAAAACCAAAATCAAGGTTAGTATAAAAGAAATCCACCACTACAAATTCTTCAGAGACCTAGCAATGATCAACAGGCTCCTACTCCTGTATTGATAGGTGACCAAAAACTTGATGATAATACAATGACAATTACTGAAGATATTAATAGTATGGATTCTTCTTCCAATCAAACAACCATCATTCCTCTCTCACAACAAAATTAGGTTCAAGAAGATCAGGAAGTTTCTTAAGTCTCTAAATATCACGTTTTCCCTGAATTTTTAATTGCAGAGTTAAACAAGAGGTATGATCTTAGGCCTAGGCCTGGTCCTGGGAGACCTCCAAAGGAAACTCCAATAATTGAACCACATACCAAAGTTGTTGAAGCTAAAACAACTCTTATTCAGCCCTTAGATCAATCAATTGATACTACCCAAACTGGTAAAATTTTTTTGACTACATTTAATGTTGAAAAAGAATTAGAGAGGGTTAAGATCCCAATTCCAGTGTCAAAACTTTCTAAAAACCCTGGTTACAAAAGAGAAGTCACAAAATGGATACAAAATACCTCAGTTGATGCTGAAGGTGATGTCATAAGTCTACAAGATGAAAAAACAACAATATTTTTTGGCCCTAGTTCAGACATGATAGATGAGATAGTGCCTCCTTTATATGTAACTATTAAAACAAATGATTCCATGTTCTATAATTGTATACTTGACTCAGGAGCATCACACAACCTTATGTCAAAATATATCATGGACCATTTGAAAATTCACATAAATAAATCCTACCATGACCTCTACAACTTTGATTCTAAAAGGGTGCCCTATTTAGGATTGATCAAGGATCTAGTGGTTACCCTTGCCCAAATTCCAGTGAAAAGTGTAGTACTTGACATTGTTGTCACAGATATCCCTCCCAAGTTTGGAATGCTCCTTTCTAGGTCTTGTTGTGCCAAATTAGGGGGAGCTCTACAGATGGATATGTCATATGCTACTATTCCTGTTTATGGAGGAGAGCAATTAAAATTATATAAAGAGGTAAGATTTGTACATACTATTTGTAAGACTGACTAGCCAAAGAACCATCCAATTTATGCAATAGATCGAGACTTTGGTTATTTTCAACTCACTTCAAACGAGCATAAAAATCAAGTCAAAATTGAAGAGGTAGTTGAAAGTCTTGAACCAAACCAAACTGATATTTGGAAACTATTCTTTGATGTCTCTTGCACGAAAGATGGGGTAGGAGCTGGATTAGTTTTAATTTCACCTAAAAAAGAAAATATAACCCAATCATGTAAATTAGACTTCGAAGTTACAAATAATGTGGCTGAATATGAGCTTTCCTTTTAGGATTGCAATTAGCCAAAAGCTTAAAAGTTCAAAACTTAAGTGTTTTTACCGATTCAGAACTTATTGTTAGCAAGTAAGAAATGCTTGCCAGAACAATCACCCTAGACTTAGGTCCTACCGAAATGGAGTATGGTATTCAGTTGAAAATTTCTTTGATGCTTTTAATTTGACTCATATTTCTAGAGATCAGAATATTCATGCAGATGCCTTAGCTGTCTCTACTAGCTCTTTTAAAATTCTTGATCATACTGATGTACTCTATCAGATACAATTCAAATATAGGCCATCTATCCCAGATAATATGAAACATTGGAAAATATTCAAAGATGATGAACATTTGAAATCATTTCTGCAGGTAATAAATGATTTTTCATTTCTACAAATTGATGAAGATAGAATTGAAACAAATGAAAATGTAGATAGAAATGATACTTTAGATTTTAAAACCCAAATTGCTAATCATGACATTATTCAATTATCTAATAATTTTATTCCAAAGGGACTCTTTCCTTTAGAAAAATTGTTTGTCAAAATGATGTCCTCCGAAACCCTGAGTCCATTTCTTCAGAATATGACATAGAAGAGATTAACATTGGAACTGATCAAGATATCAAAAACATCAAAATATGTGCATCTTTAAACCCTGAGACCAAAGCTCAATATCTTAAGTTACTGCAAAATTACAAGGATGTTTTTGCTTGGACTTATGTTGATCTAAGAACTATGATACTTCATTAATCCAACACGAGATAGATTCCTCTGAAGCCATAAGCAAAACCTTATCAACAAAAACTTAGAAGGATAAATCCAGCCCTTCTACCAATTGTAGAAAGGGAGATTGAGAAAATGCTAGATGCTCAGATCATCCTCCCTCTTAGATATTCTAATTTGGTTGCAAGTCTAGTTCTTGTTAGAAAGAAAAATGGAAAAATAAGACTCTATGTAGATTTTAGAAATTGGAACAAGGAACCATTAAAAGATAATTATCCTTTGCCTAAAATGGATCAGTTACTTCAAATGGTTTTAGGAGCACAAAGACTTTCTATGCTTGATGGTTTGTCAGGTTACACTAAGGTGAATGTTGATACAACAGACAGAGAAAAGACAACCTCTACTACACCTTGGGGTACATTCATGTACGTTAGGATTCGATTTGGCTTAACCAATGCTGGAGCAAAATTTCAGAGAGATATGCACATAGATTTTATGGTTCAAGTAAATAAATTTGTGGTTATTTATCTTGATGACATAACAGTTTTTTCTAAGTCTGATCAGAAACATCTAAAGCACTCGATGAAGGTTTTTGACAGGTGTAGAAAATTTGGAATATCATTGAACCCTAAGAAGTCCTTGTTTGCTGTCAATGAAGGAAAGCTGTTGGGCCATATAATTTCAAAGGAGGGAGTAGTAATTGACCCCGAACAAGTATCTGTCATTGAAACATTGATCTTACCTAGAAACAAGAAGGAGATTCAAGCTTTTCTAGGCAAGATTAATTTTCTAAGGAGGTATATTCCAAATTATGTAGAGATTGTAAAAGATATAACTGACATGCTCCAAAAGGACCATGAAGTCAAATGGACTCCCTCTTCTAGGCATGCATTTGAACAAATAAAGAAGGCTATCTCTGAAGTTCCCACCTTAGCCAGCCCTGATTATACTAAGCCATTTAGTATTTTCTCTTTTGCCTCTGAAACAACCCTTGCTATCATTCTATTACAGAAAAATGAAGATTCAGATGACCAACCCATAACTTTTTTCAGCAAGGTTATGAGAGATGCTAAGCTTAAGTATGACATCTTTGAGAAGTAAGCCTATGCCCTCATTCAAGCCCTGGAATCATTCAGGATATGTGTCTTACATTCACCTATTACTACTTATATCCCTAATAGTGCTGTGAAAATTTTCCTAACTTAACCAGATACTGATGGGAAAAGAGGTAGATGGATCACTCAAATTCTGGAGTTTGATCTAACTATCAAGACTACCAAGCTAGTAAAAGGTCAAGGATTAGCCAAGCTTCTAGCTGAATCCAACTACAAAGAACTTGGAATCAATTATGTTTTAGAAATATAAAGGGAGAATACACAAGAACATTTTGTCGTTCCAGAAGGGGAGAATCCACAAGAACCTTCCCTTCATCCTAAACAAGGGGAGAATCAACAAAAACATCTACCTTCAGAGCAAATTAGTCCTATACACATTGATGAAAAAATCTTATTGTCAAACTGGTATCAAGATATTGTAAATTTCTTGATTCATTTTGATGTCCAACATCATTCTCCAAAACCTAGTGTAAAACTCTAATGTTAAAATTAGTCAAGTACTGCATTATAAATGCAAATTTATACTGGAAAGATCCACTGAATATTTGTTATTATGTTTAACAGAATCAGAAACTGAAGGAATCATTGATTAGTTTCATACAGGATTTTGTGGGGGACATTATGCTTGGAGAGCAATAGTATACAAGATTCTAAGGGGAGGATTTTATTGGCCCACATTGCTTTTACAAGTAGGGGAAAAGGTCAGAGGTTGTGTTCCTTGTCAAATGTTTGCTAGTAAACAAAAATTAGTAGCTCTGCCACTCGTTCCATCAATAGTTTCAACACCTTTTTCTCAATGGGGATTAGATTTTGTTGGAGAGATTCACCCCACATCATGTAATCAGCACAGATGGATTCTCACTGCAACAGACTACTTTACTAAATGGGTGGAAGCAATTCCAGTTAGAAATGCTACTGATTCAGTAGTAATTAAGTTTATTGAGGAGAATATCTTATCTAGATTTGGTTACCCAACTCAAACTGTCATTGATAATGCAGTAGCTTTTTCTAGTGTTAAAATGATATACTTTTTCTAAAAATATCAGATTCTGTTACATCATTCAATTCCATACGACCCTCAAGGTAATGGCCTTGCAAAGTCATCAAACAAAAGTATAGTAAAGGTAATAAAAAAGACTCTAGCTGATCATAAGAAGAGCTGGGATTCACATCTGATTTATGTAGTATGGGAAAATAGAAATACTCCAAACAAATCAAATGGGAAATCTCCATTTCAGTTAGTCTATGGGAAAGATGCAATTTTCGCTACCAATTTGGCATTCTTTGTTTTAAAATTCATGCAGGATTCAACAGATAAACCTGATGATTTTTCAAGAAGAATAAATCATATTATTGAACTTAATGAAAATAGAGATGACGTTCAATACAAATTGAATAAATATCAGAATAATATGAGGCCTTGTTTGACAGAAGAGCCAGGGAGAGGGACTTTAAGGAAGGTGATCTAGTTCTAAGATGGGATGCTAGGAAAGAAGAGAAAGGAAAGCATGGAAAAATTTGACAATCTATGGTTTGGACATTTAGTAATTGTTGAAGTGAAGGGTAACAACACTTTTGTGCCGCAAAATCTTGAGGGGCTGTATTTGTTAGAAAATTATATATTACAGAGCAATGAAACACATAGAATATTGCATAAATATAAACACAGAAAATGCATAAAACCAGAGAGACACAGATATACGTGGTTCACCCAGTTTGGGCTACGTCCACCCCGAATAGCCAGTCCTTCCTTTCTATTATCCAACAAAATGAAGAGACACAACCTACAATAGATCCCCAGTAATATCCTCTGTTTTCTCTCACAGTCTCACCTCTCTGTTTCTTGCTTGGAGAATACACATCTATTACACAGCCCCAATACAATGCCCTCGTACAAAGAGAGGGGTTTCCTTCTAGGGTAAAAAACCCTAAACTAAACATAAGTTCTACCATCAGATCATCCACCTAATGAACGACCCAGATTGACTAGAAATTACTATACTTTTACAAGGAAATTTTACATCTATTTTTAGCTTCGGGGGCACTGCCTTCGAAACCCCCAACCGCTGGCCCTCGAACCCCCCAGCCAAGGGGGATCGGCCCCCCGAACCCCCGTGGGGGGGACAAATCCCCCCCGCACCCCCCCACGTGGAGGGGTGTACAAACTTCCTCGGGTATACAGTCGGCTGAAACAAAAACCTCTAAATAATCATGCTCCACACCCAACAATCTCCCACTTGGAGAATGATTGTAGCAACTCCACTGCTGCTTCATGTGCTGGACGATGACTCCTCTTTGTTCCTAGTTGTTTCTCATCTTCATCGTCATCCTTGAAGACCAATTGAAATTGAGCATATTCTCAGTTTCTCCCTGGTTACGACTTTTGTTACCATATCTGCAGGATTCTGGCTAGTGTGTATCTTTTCTAGCTTCAACTCTTCATCTTCCAATATTGATCGTATGAGATGGTACTTGAGCTATATGTGTTTAGCCCTGGAATGAAATGTTGAGTTCTTTGCAAGATGAATGGTACTTTGGCTATCACTGTATAACGTGCCCATATCATTCTTCTTACCCAATTCACCCATAAACCTTTGTAACCAAATCATTTCTTTACTAGCCTCTATAGCAGCAACATACTCTGCTTCTGTTGTTGAAAGTGCAACAACACTTGGGATTTTTGAAACCCAAATGATAGTTGTTCCACCTATCGTAAATATATATCCTGTAGTGCTCCTCCTGTTATCTCAGTCATCTACCATATCTGCATCAACATATCCTTGTAGAGAAATGTTTGAACCACCAAAGCATAATGCTTGATTTGTGGTACCTTTAAAATATCTGAAAATTCATTTCACTGCGATCCAATGTTCCTTACCTGGATTGTCCGTGTGCCTGCTTACAACTCCCACTGCATGTGCAATATCAGGCCTTATGCAGACCATTGCATACATTAAGCTTTCAAGTGCTGATGCATGTGGAACTTTAAACATATAATCCATGTCTTCTTGGGTCTTTGGGCACATTTCCTTACTAAGTTTGAAATGGCTAGCAAAAAGGTGTACTAATTGGTTTTGCATTGTGCATATTAAATCTTTTCAACACCTTTTGTATGTACTCATTCTGAGACAATGTTAATTTGCGATTTTTCCTGTCTCTAGTAATTCTAATACCAAGGATTTGTTTTGCAACTCCCAAATACTTCATTGCAAATGAATTTGCCAATTTTCTTTTGAGCAGATTTATTTCCTACATGTTAGACCCTACAACAAGCATGTCATCTACATCCAATAATAATATAATATAGCTGCCATCATTTTTCTTTTTCAGATAAACACAACGATCAAAGTGACATCTAGTATAACCTTGTTCAGACATAAACTTGGCAAATTTTAGATACCACTAGCTTGGAGCCTGTTTTAAGCCATACAAGCTCTTTTTCAATCTGCACACTAGTTTCTGCTTCCCTTTCACCTCATATCCTTGTGGCTACTGCATATATATCTCTTCCTCCAAATCCCCATGGAGAAAGGTTGTCTTTACATCTAACTGCTCAAGATGCAAATCTTCAACTGCTACTAGACTTAAAATAGTTCTGATTGAAGTCATTTTAACAATAGGATAAAATATTTCATCAAAATCAACACCTTTATTCTGTGCAAACCCCTTCACCACAAGTCTAGATTTGTACCTCTGTTTTCCTCCATCTTCTTCCTTCAGCCTGTAAACCCATTTATTCTGCAATGTAGTTTTACCTGCAGGCAACCTGACTAAGTCACAAGTCTGGTTATGCATTAAGGAGTCCATCTCTTCTTCCATGGCTAGCTCCCACTTCTTCTTGCTTTCAACCTGCACTACTTCTTCATAACATTCGAGTTCACCAGAATTAGTCAACAATAAATAATATAATGAAGGAGAGTATCGTTCAGGGGGTATAATTATCTTGGTAGATCTTCTAACATCACTTTCAAGTGTTTGGGGTGCTTGTTGCTATTTTGGTGGTTGTTGTTGTTGATTATTATTATTTTTAGGCACCTTTACTTTTTGCGTGATCTCATCAAGAACTATGTATTCCTTGTTTTCTTTTTCCTGTTTCTTTTCCTGCAACTAATTCTTATACAAGACCTTTTAATTGAATATTACATCTTTGCTTCTAATGATTTTGTGATTTTCATAATCATATAAGTGATAACCAGAATCATTAACACCATATCCAATAAAGGTACATTTCTTTGATTTTGCCTCAAGCTTTGTTCTATTTTCATTATTAATATGGTTAAAGGCCTCACAACCAAAAGGCTTTAAAAAGGAGTACTTTACCTTTTTACCTGTCCATGCTTCCTCTGGAACACCACCATATAAGGAACTTGAAGGCCCTCTGTTTATTAGATAAACAACAGTATCTACAGCATCTGCCCAAAATTGTAAAGGAAGCCCTTCATGCAATATCATGCACTTTGCACGCTCCATGATTGTTGTGTTCATCCTTTCTGACACACCATTTTCTTGTAGTGTTCTTGGAACCCTCTTCTCTCTGTGAATTCCATGCTCTAAACAATACCTATCAAACTCTTTGCTGTAATATTCACCTCCATTGTCTAATCTGAGACATTTCGATTTCTTTCCTGTCTCAATCTCAACCAAAGCTTTCCATTTCTTGAAAGTATCAAATACATCAGATTTATTCTTAATACAATAAATCCAAGTTTTTCTAGCTGCATCATCAATAAAAGTAACATAGTAACGAGAGCCACCAAGAGATGATACCTGAGCAGGTCCCCATATATCTGTATGCACAAGCTCTGATTTTTTGCTCTTCTTTTCTTTCCCAACTCTGAGAAATCTGACTCTCGTATGTTTTCCATAAATGCAATTCTCACAGAAGTCCAAATCAACATTCTTGAAACCCGGCAACATATTCCTTGAGTGAAGGATCTTCATCCCCTTCTCACTCATGTGTCTGAGCCTATAATGCCATAATGCCGCATCTGCTCCTTTGGAAGTTAAAGCATTAACAGAGTTTGAAATACCATTGCATAAATACAATGTACCAACCTTTTCGCCTTTTGCTATTACTAGGGCTCCTTTGATGACCTTCCGAGCTTTATCTGTGAAATTTGTCACACAACCTTCACTGCCTAACTACCCTATTGAAATGAGATTGTTCTTTAGATATGGAACATGCCTTACCTCCTTTAGTAGCCATTGGTTTCCATTCTGCTGTTTTACAAGAACCTTACCCATTCCAACAATTTTACAGGGTTTATCATCACCCAAACGGACTTTTCCAAAATCTCCTTGAACATAGTCATGAAAATATTTCTTATCAGGTGTGGCATGGAATGAGGCCCCTAAATCTACCAGCTAGGAATCAATAATATTTTTGAAATAAAGAATGAAAGCATCTTGTAACACCTCACCTGTCACATTTACTTCATGATTGTTTTCTTGCTATGCATCTCCTTCTTTTCCCTTCCAAGATCTACAATCTTTCTTTCGGTGTCCTTTCTTTCCACATTTCCAGCACACTATCTCGGATCTGGACTTGGATATGCCTTTCCTTGATTTACTGCGATATCCTGAACTCTTTCCTCTTTCCATTTTTCTTCCCCTAGAGTCTACACTTAAAGCATTACCCGATGTCTCACTGGAGCTTTTCCGTCGCATTTTCTTGCTAAGGATAGCACCAACAACATCATCAAACTTTAAAGTACTACATCTAGAAACGGAGTTACTAATGGCCATTACTAAACCATTCCAACTTTCTGGCAATGAGCACAAGAATAATAGAGCTCTAACTTCATCATCAAATTTTGCCCCTACAGATCTTAACTGAATTGTAACAATATTAAAATCATTTAAATGGTCTGCAACATATCCACCTTCCGACATCTTCATATTAAATAACCGTTTCATAAGAAATACCTTGTTTGAGGCTGAAGGTTTTTCATGTAGTTTCTCTAATTCCTTAATCAAACCCTCTGTCGTTGTTTCCTCCAAAATGTTGAAGGCAACCGATGCTATGAGGCACAACCGTACCATTCCGAGTGCCTTTCTATCGAGAAGAGTCCATTCTTCATCTGTCATACCCGTCGACATCTTTGTTTTTCTGCCCAATGGTAGGTACAGATATTTTTGATACAGATAATCTATTTTTGATACAGATAATCCTGGGGTATATATCCGACTAAAACAAAGACCTCTAAATAATCATGCTTCACACCCAACAATATTCCACTTATCCTGTAAATGGAAGGTTTCTCAAACATTACATTCAGTACTAAGAAGTTGAAATAGATTTCATTGTAAATACACTGGTTTTCTTTTACTCCTCAAGATGTTAGTGTGAATTTTCTTACAGCAAGGACTCCATACCTCAAGGAGAAGGCACATGATCTGCAGGTTCTCTGAATTCTATAGGAGAAAGCAGTCCCCAGTTGGAGCCAATGTTGTAGCATTTTTTGGTTTTGATAAGATAGAATAAATTAGTCAAAAAATACATAAAAATATTTTGAAAAAATGTTAAGTTAGGATATGGACGTAACAAAATTGAATAAAATGTTTTGAAAATATCTTGATGATGATGTCCATATCAAAGAAAATGTTAGGTTAGATGTCCTAAAAAATCAAGACAAAAGAAAATGTTAGGTTAGAAAGAAAAGAAAAAAAATAAACTCTGAAAGTGAGCAAGTCTAAATGCCACTACTATTGTTTTTGCAAAATAATAGTTGTGTGTAGCCTATTATAAATGCCATAACCCATGACAGTCAAATAGATTAATCTTCACTGCTTCATGCTTTAAATTTGATGTTATAGTTAGAAAATAAAGATCTGGCCAAACTGTTTAATCTTGGCAGGTCAATAGTTAGGTAGAGAATAATAAGGTGCTCAATAGTTTAATCTATGCCCTTGGAGGTTATAAGGTTAGAATTATATAGTTTTGTTTTTAAAATAAGAAGAAAGGAAAAGGGTTTGTTAGCTTAAATGCACCCATTAAGTGAAGAAAAAATGATAGCATAAGAAAAGGGTAAGTAGAGAAAGGTTGTAGAAGTTTGTTTATTGATTGGACAAAATGTACATTTATCATGTTTTACCATATGTTTCTATGTCCATAACGCAATTACACAAAGAAAATAAAGGTCTACAAGATCATTTAATTAACTTCTCTCATCCCCATTCATCCTTACATTTACTAATTTCCCCTTCCCACCTTCATACAGTTCATATTCATCAATTTTCCATAAAAACCCCTTTTTCGCAAGTCAAAATCCTTTTTGTCTCGGAAAAGTGAAAGCCCCATGCTAAATCCCCTTTTACCCAAAAACTGACAAAAAGTTCTTTAGCCTCAGTATTAATCTATATAACTCATAAAAAGCATTATACTTAGTCTATTTTCCCTTTCCACTCATATTTCATATTAACACTAACTTAGTGTATTAAACCACTAAAAATCATTTCCCGTATATATTAACTCTATTTATTAAAATATCCTGAAAACCTTTAGTTTTATTATAAAAATATGTATTAATAAAACATCGCATCGGCGGATCGTAAGCCTTTCAATGTGCATCCACTCTCCCTGCATTGCGATATGCGATTACGATGGATTCAGACCTGACACAATATATATCATAACTCAATACCCATTTCACAAGTCCCAGCTGTAACATATACCCTTTGCATTGTAATATGCGATGCACGATGTACTCGACACAATATATATCACAATCCATTGCCATATCACATCTGCCCCTCATCACAAGTCCTAGCTAAAGCAACAACCCTCTGCCATTCCGATCTATGATATGTGACAAGAACCCGGACCCAATGCAATGTATTTCATATTTCATTCCCATTTCGCATCTGGCTCCATCGCAAGTCCTGGCTAAAGCATTTCCCTCTACCATTTTGATCTCTGATATGTGACAGGAACCCGAGCCTGACAATGTATTAACCATTACATATTTATGCATCGCGTCTGGCCCCTATTGCATTCATTTGTGATGGGCCTTCCTCCGCTAAACTATGATTGCGATATGCGATGGGAGCCTAGACCTGACACCATTTATCCACCCGAATTCATACAATTTCAAGTTCGCCATACCGTGTTTTGTGAAGGATTTCTTTGTTAAATCGTTTTTATCATTTAAACAAAGAACTCCGCTAATCTTAGTTTTAACCCATAAATAAAGACATGCCTCCATAATTAATCGATTGGGCCCTTCTGCACCACTCTTTCACTCCACCACTGTCCGATCTAAGGCATTCAAATCCAACGACCCTCAGTGATTTCAGATTGGCTCTCTATATGAGCATTATGTGCCTGAAAAGTGGTATTCCACAAACATCTCCTTCCTATGTGTCATGCTCAGATCATTTCGGGTGACCCCTCCCAAAACCACCTGTGCCTCATAAAGTGGTGCAATGAAAACCAAAACCACCTCCTGTATAACGAAAAAATGATCACTATTCATTTTGCCCCATATTTCGAAAAGAAAGTCGTTTCTCCATTTAAATGCAAAAATCACCATTTTGCCTTTGTTTCACCTGTTTTCACATTAAACCCTCCATCAACCTCTATGACCAATAAAGCCATTGTTTTCCCTTTCGATATGCTCTGGACTCCTTCCAAAATCCTTTCAAGCTCAATAAAGCCATTGACAAACTTCTCTGTCACCTTTGTTTTTCTTAACAATTTATGTGTTTTGCAGGTAAAGGATCCTATTCTAGGCTTACAAAGAAGAAACCTATATACAGTCAGAAGACATATATGAAGATCATATCAAATTATTTTACCATGTGACATAAAATCTAAAAGGATCTACTGTTGAAAAACACAGTAAAAACCTGAAATGCACTATTAAGGTAAAAAGGAACACAGTAAAGGTTACATAGCAGGGTCAAAGGATATTCATAGAGTTTAAAGAGTATCATATGAAAGATCAATTGAAGGAATCAACCAGCGTAAAGGATATAAACAATCGAGCAGCTAAAAGGGGCAAAATATCAAAAAACAAAGCCAACACAACCTGAATATAAGGGATAGCAAGAATCAATTCAATAGTTTCCCCTATCTTCTTGTATGAAGATCTTTCCTTTCCTAGAATAAATCTTAATCAATTTTAGGATATTTTCTTAGTTTCATTATTGTATAAATAACTCTCTTCTTGAGTTGTTATTGGTTCAAATTTCAAGAGTCATTATTCATTGCTTGTTAAGTTGTGACTGTTCATTCTACTTTGAACCTGGTTGCACTTGTGAAGGAATATTTTGTAGACACTTGATGTACTCAGTCTTTCTGGAACCTTAATACAAGGTAGAGGATTTTGAATTTGGTTTTACACAGTTTGTGTTATCCTGTAAGTTTTTCTAGTTATCAATCATTATGTCTTTCTTCATATGCTTATGACTTCTAGAGATATCTAGGTAGGAATAATTGTGTCTCAATTAATTCCTATAAGCTCGTGAAGTGATCATCTATTAAGAGAATGGAATAATGAATTGTTTGTTTAGCTAATTCCCTCCAATCAATAAATCATCAACATCTTATGTAAGCTTAAGCATATTGCCTTGAACATTTCAAACGTAGTTTAGAAGGTTTTCACACTTATGATTGTTCTTTTTTACAGTCTGGAAATTGTGATAATCATATTATTTTACGTCTTGTTCTCACCACTATTTTGATCTATATCACTGTGTAAAACTTTATAGCAGCCCTTTTCTGAAATATTAATATTATCCAAATGATTAAGTATTTCAATTCTACATTTGTCTTCATTCATTGGTCTTCCAAAACTAAAACGAAAAACCCCAAAACAATTATTTTAGATGCTCTATCATTGGTAACTGACCTACTACTATCTCAGAGGTACAACATGAACTATTCTCCTATTTAGCATATGAACAATTGTTCAATAGCACTATTAAATCTCATCTAAACTAGAATAATTCATAACAAGTCATTAAAATGTGTTAGTGTTAAATGCAATCCATCTATGTAAGATAAAAAAATACTTGAATATACAACACCGTTCAAATAAAATAATAGAACATAATAGGACATGCCTTTTCTCTTTCACTTTCAATAATAGATTCCTTTCCTTAGTAGCAGGATCACATCACAGGCACACTTAGTTGAGTCTAGTTTAGGAGTGAAGGAGGCTCCAACTGAGTTTCTTCAAGCACTGGGAATCTCTTACTCTAAGATCTACCACCACTTTTAACCAGCATTATTTGCCAGAGCTTGACAATGCTATAAGTATATTTATAGAGCATATATGTAATGTGAGTGTATATTTTATATTCAAGGACACTTTAATCTATCGTCGTGCCTTCTCATGGTGGCATAGTGTCGTGCGTTATCATGGTGGCATAGCAGGGACATGTATCCACATTTCCAAATGTAGTGGGAGGAACACAATTGCACATATGTTTTCACAAGCTGCACTGCAATCTGCATTAAGATACCAAAACAAGAAAGAACAACAAGTGATGCTAAAGGAAAGTTAAATTAATGAAAACATAATGCACAACAACAAAGAAACAACACTCCAATGCCAACAGTGATGATTCATAAAAGAAAACAAATAATAACAACAACCATGACTACGAGCACATACCTATGCTCGTCTAATAATTTAAAATGTTCCATTACTAACTTGTGTTGTTGAATCTTTAGTCTTAGCACCCTTAGCATATATTTGTTCCATCATTCAAAGAAATATACAAAATGAAGAATATGTATATATTTTTTGATTATAGGAGAATATATTATAAGTATATTCTTCTCTATATGTAGTGCAATGTAGAGGATGCACTCAATTTATAGGGAGGACAAATAATCAACGATAACTTCTTACTTCCTGTGTACAACTAATGATTCCACAACTAATAATAATGAATTCCCTAGAGTCCAGTCCGTCAAGCTAAGTACAGATTGCGTGTTAATCCATACCTGGATTTTAACGTGGGCCTGTTAATACAGAATGCTCCACGTTTGAAAACATTCAAAGTGTGTGTGTTTAATTATGATTCAAATTTACACGTCCAAAGTGTTTTGAAAATATAAACCACATGTTCAGTGAGAAATATAAAAACAAACCGCAGATCCATTTAGTGAGCTACCATAGAGACTCATGTCAAAGCTTGAATATATTGGACATGACTAGGGTATGCCCACTCTTGCCATAGTGTGCTTTCATGTTTTACCCCATGTGAATATTTGTTTGACATAAAGTTCATGGATATTTTTTACCACTAAGCTTGTATTTATGGTAAGACTATGTGTGGTTCTGAGAAAATTTAAGCCATACGAATTTGTATATTTTTTTCTTGATTTGGACCCTATTACACTGATCTCTTAGTGTTTTAAGATCCTGGTCTTTTTCCATGAGTTATATGGAGTTATCGCTTTTTCCTTGCTTGGATTTTATCCACAATTCTAGTATCTTTATGTTGTACAGTTTCTGGTTGTTTTGTTCCATCTTCTAGAAAGGGACAAGCCCATGAAGATCTGGGTCATCATTGCAGTCGAAAACATTGGGTCATCATTGTAGACGAAAACATTGAAGGAAATCATCTGACTAGTGCACAACCTTACTGGTATCATCATCCTGTAGTAGATTCATGGAGGTAAGAGTCCAGGGGATATCCAACATTATCATCTTGTAGTAGATTCATGGAGGTAAGAGTCCAAGGGATATCGAACATTATCACAGGCACTTAAGGCACTTTTTCTAAAGTTTCCATGATGGTCCATGTCCATGAAGGCCATCGTTGTAGTGGAAATCAGTGAAGCGTAAATGCCCCCTTTGAGAATTTTCAAGATTTGGAAAACTTTGATTCAATTTAGAAATTTATCTCATGCATCAAAAATGATAAATTTGATTAACCAAAGACAACATGAAGCTACAGAGTAATTATTCAACGAATAAGAACAATTGTCATGATCTTCGAGCGTTCAAGTGGTTCAAGACGTTGAAGCTGACTCTGACTCTTGTACTAATTTACTTATTTATGTACTTAATGATGAAGGTAAAATGCATTACACCTTAGAAACACCTGTGCTATTTACAAAAGTATTTGTCATTCATTTTCTTTCTAAACATCAAGATTTTTATGATTTAAAAAAGATTGAGCAAAGCATCAGAATTTTATGATAGGTTTTGATAATTTGTATCTGACCTGCATGTGAATCCACTACAACCTTTAAGAAAGACAACTCACCTGCAACCATATCAGGTTAAGTTGTTCTCTCGATAAAATAACATAGAAAATAAGTTGGTGTGGCCATGCTCCTCCTTGAAATTACACAACACATAGCTTCATGAAGCTCGCAAAAATAACTGACTATTGTGTCAATTCAAGGTGACTGTAACTCTTGTACTAATTTACTGATTTATGTACTCAATGCTGAATGTAAAATGCATTATGCCTTAATAAAAATATTGTTATATTTCCAAATTCCATTTAGATAGTTATGAATTTCAATTCTTTTGATATCTAAGGTCAAATTCCATCTGGATAATTCTGAATTTCAATTATTTTTTGATACCCAAAGTCACACAATTTTCTATATGTTATAGATACACAAATCCAAGCACTATTGGGTTTGAGCTATGACACGGAAGAATTACCCAAGAAACCAAATCAAGAGTTATTCTGGTTTCAAATCGACTGCATTACCAAATAAACCAAATAAAGAGTTGGTTTTGGCTTCAAACCGGCCATATCTGAGGCTACAAAGTTGAAGCAGTGCCCTAAGCTTGTAGGTAAAGATTTTATTCAATTTAGTTGAGGAATTCTCTATATACAGTTTTCCAAGCTTTACATCAGCGAGATTAATATAGATAATTAATATGTCTGCACCCGTTTTTCCCTTTCTCGGCTTGTATCTAGCCATAGTATTTTGGGCATTTGGGCTCAGGGTAAATTTTATGCAATCTAGTTGTGGAATTCTCTATATAAAATGTTCCAATCTTGACATCAGCTTGATTAATATAGCTGATTAATATGTCTACACCTATTTTTCCCTTTCTCGGCTTGTGTCTGGCCATAGTAGTTTGAGAATTTGGGCTAGTCTCTAGCCATAGTAGTTTGATATTGAAATGGAGTCCAACATAACAGAACGCTTGAAAAACTAAACTAAAACTATGATAGGAAAAGTAAAATCATAAGAATAGGAAAAGTAAAATCATGAGAATAGCTATGATAAAAAACAAGAGTTAGGAAAAGTAAACTCATGAGAATAGGCTTCTAGTTACTTATGTCCATTAAAGTTAGAAAAAATAAAACCATGATAAGGCCAGGAAAACTAAAATCATGAGCATACCTTCTGGTTATTAATGTTTGTAAATGGATTACTGCCACAAAATTGAATCATGGGTTTTACTTATGTCCATTAAAGTTAAAAACATTAAAACCATGATAAGGCTAGGAAAACTAAAATCATCATGAACATACCTTTTGGTTATTAATGTCTGTAAATGGAATACTATCACAAAATTGAATCATGGGTTTTACTTATATCCATTAAAGCTAGAAAAATTAAAACCATGATAAGGCCAGGAAAACTAAAATCATCATGAACATACCTTCTGGTTATTAATGTCTGTAAATGGACTAGTGTAAGCTATTTTCCTAAAAGAAAAAAAAGAAACCACCCATTGATTTATCCTTCCTCTGCTTATTCTCATGGGGCTTCTTCTCGTGGGTTTTCTTTCAGCAAGCACCAGTTATTTTCGTGAAAGAAAAAAAGAAACCACCCATTGATTTATCCATCCTCTGCTTATTCTCTCCCTCATCTCCAGCCTGCACGAACAAAAATTATCATGAAGATTATCATGAAGCACCTTACATATTAATAGAAATTCAAAAAATTCCTGTCTCCCAAGGAAGAAATCTTCAATGTTGTGGGATGAGATGAAAGAAATCTTCAATGTAATGGGATGAGACAAGGAGCTAGGTGTTGAGGCTGCCTGTTAAGTGGTAGTGCATGAAAAAATCACTGCCCAAAATTTGGATAAAAAAAAGTGGCCCCAATCTTTCCATATCGGGCCATGTGAAAGCTGTAATAAGAGGTAGAATATTTTTCACACAAAAACTTTGGTTAAAATTTCAATGAATGACATTGCCACTATACTTTGGTTAAAATGTCAATAGGTGAAGAAAAAATTGATCAAAAGATGAATTAATGAAGGGTCAGCGATCAATCGATCTCTATAGTCCTGCTGAAGGCAAGGACTAATAAGTAAAAGAATATTTTTTTATATGTTAATAATACTATTGGTATTTATGATGAATAATTGTACCAACAATATGTAGGTAGGTAGGTAAATTAAAAGACTTTTAAAAAGTTAAGAGTTTATATATTGGTTAACTATTGACATACTTTTATGAACTTTTTATGGGGTTTATAATTTGATTATTCATAGATATTATTAGTCCCTTCCATCTGGGAATGGCTTGGGACTATAGTAATTGGTTGGCGATGTTAAACAATTAAATCACCAATTAAATCACCTGTTTCTTATTTGTCAAGATTAAATATAGACCAAAGTTTGTTAGGGTATATTGTTTCACGATATTATTTAGCCTCTTCTTGAGGCGAACAGGCCAAACACATATATTATGCGTACTTATTTATTTAAATACCAAATCATTAATATTATAATAAAAATCACAAACTTAATTGAAATAATAGTTTACATTGTATTTTCATTAAATTTTGTTTAAAAAATTACTTTTATTTTAATTTATAGTTATATTGTAAAACACCTTACCTATAAATCAAAGAATCATTATTCCTTTATTATTCTATAAATATCTTTTAAATTTAAATACTATAAAATTTAGAGTATGTTAGTATTGAACATTATGAGAGATAAATATAATCATCAAGTAACAATACACAAATCATGTACACCATGATTTATCTTGGAAAACTCTAATTAGAAAAACTAGCCAACTATAAATCTGTTATTGTCCTTTCCTAAAATAGAGCTAGGCCAACAACTTTAGCTTTCACTGCTCAACTCTCACTCATTACAATGGAAAATACTCAAGCCCTTCAATGACTTCAATGACATGTAATACCATGAGCTTAATACCCTGAGTAACCAATACCAAGTGCCCAAAACAATAATTGTTAACAACAATTGTTGACACAATATCAACTCCACCATTAGGTGAAGTTTATCTAATAGTACCCCCCTTAAAATGTACTTTGGGTTTTCCCTGACTAAATTGACCAAACTACCCAACTGAGCCTCCACCTCTCACCTCTAGGCCCAATCCCCATCCATGTCAAGGTATATCAGAATATAACATGTTGTCCTAGCTCAACATGCTTCATCACACTCCCCTACATCACCTACATCTATATCCAAACTTTACCATTGATTTAAGAGGGATATACAAAAGTAATATGCCCATTTACATGAAAATTTTTCAACTCCAATAATATTTTGTTTGTTGTTTTCTTGGCCTTAAACCACCATTCACTTATTTTTCCACACATCTAACTTTCTTCCATTCTCATTTCTACACCACACATAACCATTGCTTCCAAACGACCACATTTCACCTTGTGAGACGAGACAACTATCCTATCTCGAGCCTACAAGCTCCATGAGACCCTTCATCATCGAAATTTGAAATGGTTACAGATGAGTGTCCAATATTCAAAACGAATAAAGAAACCAATGAAAAGTTTGGGTCTTATTTCTTGCCCAGCGTTGCTTCTTATGCGCATCGTCCTTTTTTGACAATTGGATCTCTGCACATAAATTTCTTTATAGCATTTATTATTTTATTGAGTAAATACTATATATCTACAATATGTTAGTATTCAAAACATTATAAGAGAAATACATATTAATTAAGTAACAATACACAAATAGTGTACAATGTGATTTACCTTGGAAAACCCCAATTAGAAAAACTAACCAACTATAGATCTATTGTTGTTCTTAGATGAAACAGAGTTAGACCAACAACCTTAGCTTTCGCTACTCAAATCTGGCTCATTACAATGGAGAATACCCAAGCCCCTTAATGACTTCAACAAGATGTAATACCATGAGCTTAATATCATGAGTCAACAATAGCAAGTGCCCACAACAATAATTGTTAACAAAAATTGTTGACACAACCTCAACCCCACCATTAGGTTATTTTATCTAACAACCCCCCACCTTAAACTTGACTTTGGGTTTTCCTTGACCAAATCTGGCCAAACTAGCCAAGTGAGCCACCACCGCTCACCTATAGGCCCAACCCCCATCAATGTCAAAGTATTTGAGAATAACACATGTCATCCTAGCTCAAAATGCTTCATCATGCTCCCCTACATCACCTAGGTCTACATCCAAACATTACCACTGATTTACCAAGGTTATACATGCATTATCAGATCTTGAAGTCATATGCATATTTACATGAAATTTTTCAACTCCATTCATATTTTTTTGTTGTTCTCTTGGACTTAAACCACCATTCACTTATTTTTCCACATGTGTAACTTTCTTCCATGCTCCTTTCCACACCACACACAAGCATTTCTTCCAAAAGGCCACATTTCACCTTGTGAGATGAGACAAATAACCCATCTCAAGCCTATAAGCTGCATAAGGCCCTTCACCATGAAATATCATCATGTCCGAAAAAATATGTCGCTTTAAATATTTTCATCTTGAAGTATTCCATATTCTTCGTGATGTTTAGACCTTCATCCCATTTTGTCATTGTTTTTTCCTTCATCGAAATCTACAATGGTTAGAGCTAAGTGTCGAACATCCAAAAGGAATCAAGAAACCCATGAAAAATCCTTGTCTTATTTCTTTCCCAATGTTACTTCTTCCACACACTGTCCTTTCTTGACAGGTGGATCTCTACACATAAATTATTTTGTAGCATTTATTCTCTTATTGAGTAATCTTTAAGTGCGACTTTTTGGGAAGTTTTTTGGTTTATTTTCCAATCTAATTTTTCTAGAATCTGACAAGGATTTATTAAAATGACAAGTTTGACAGGCGAACTATTCATAATAAAGTCCCCAGGAGTTTTTTAGGGTGTTATATCCATATATGCAGTCATTTAAACAACTAAAATGAAGATTTGACAACATTTTTTTCATTGGATTCCAGCAAGAAATCCACTGGAAATTCCAAAAAATTCATTTAAAGACTACTCCTTTACCTTATTCAATGATGTCTACCACTGATGGCTACCACTACGATTTCAAAATATCTTCAAACTTTTCACCTCTATATTTTAAATCCATTCCAAATCCCTTGCATTAATTATTTCTTAGTTAAAAAAGATCTTAAGGCATTTACACATGCTTATGAGGATACAAATTATCAATTTAAAAAATGTATTCTCGCCCTTGGTGTGTTAAAATTACCTTCATGGCCTTTCTCGTAAAATATATTTTGCATTGGTAAGAGGTTTTATGCTTGTTGAAAAGGTGGAGGAGACAAAGAATAAATTCACACACAAATCCATGAGTTGCTGCTCTTCCTTACAATGAACCCGATGAATGGTATTTAACCTTTTCCAACTAGCGACTTGCCTAAAATATCTTGACATGCATACACACTTAACGAAGTTAACTCACACTCTAAATATGGACTGCACTTAACTCCTTATCCATCATTGGACTTGAATCAACACTCAACACTCAATCACTCAGTTAACTAACTCTCTATGTTTAGCCAACTCCACATGCAAGAGTAATTACAAGTTCGAACACTCCCCCTTAATTACAACCGTATGACTCAACATAACTTGACTAGTTTATCACTCAAAGATGCCTATTGATCTATGTCTCAGCTAGGCTTACAATGACTCAAGACTTTCACAATTTTTCATTTTATTTTTCTCTTCTTCCAAATTTCATATCCTTGAAATTGCTTCATTCTCTGTTGAACTTTATTGCTGTAGGATTTATTTACCTGTTGCTGATGCAATTTTTCTTTGAATTTTCTTGAATTTTTGCTGAAACACAATTTTTCTACTACATCTTCTTCTTCAAACATTCGTTCAACCATGGACTGTTTCCATAACATTTCATCTTCAAAAATGGTTTCAATGCATTCATCTTTGTCTTTCATATCATTCTTTTCACTTTCATCATCAAGTAATGCTGCTTTTTTCCTGTAATCTACACACTCAAGATCAATATTCGCCATTTCATTCAATTCTTTTATTCCAAATGCTTCTTTAAGACTTGCATCAATTTTTCTATTGGTTTCTGAATCCATTATTCAATGAGCTTCAAATTTGCATGAAATTTATTAACAACCTTGCTTTCAATTTCTGCTCCCATGTTATTTTGAACACCTGCATATTCAAAAGCAATGTTAAAAACATCTTTCATATGACTCTCTTGAGTGATAGCCTCTTGCTCTACATCTACCTTCTTTTCAACTACATGGAGGTTGTCCTCCATTGTTATGCTGTTAGTGGATATTTTCATCAAAAACTCTTCAATCATTTTATCTTGTTCTTGATCATCAACTACTGCTAGATGACATACTACTTCATGAGTAGTTCCTACTACTTCATATCTTGCTGCTACAGTGTCATCTTCAACCATCAATGTTTCATCAAACATTTCGCTTACCATATTGTCGCAATCAATCTCTGTTTCAAAAAAGAAACCACACATATCATCAACATAATGTTAATCTACACTATGGTGGGATATCCGAGCATGCATGCGCCCATTTTTAATTTCATTGACAATTTCAACTTCACCAAATCCATCAGTTGTGGCTGGATTTACCAATTCACATCTCCCTTTATAGTCATCATCCACATGTGTCTCAGCACAATGGGATGTACAATCATATGTATCATCCACGTTACAGTGGAGTCCTCGAGCATTTATTTTTTCTTGCTCTTCTTCACATACAAAGATTTCATCTTCCCTCTTTGCAATATTTGTTGCATCTTCTTCATCCATATCCATGCTTGCATAATGCGTTTCAATTTTATGGTCTTGACAACCATCATCCACTTTTGAGTGGGATTCTCCAAGCTCCATTTTCCTCTCAGAGTCTTACTCATCTACTCCCAAATCTGTGGCTGACTTCTTTGCTTGTGACATAGCATGTTGTTGCATGTCACTCCCCCTTGCACCAAATTCTTCTTCATCTTTTGCTAAACTTCTTAGTTCCTCGGTTGCAGCCTAAACCTTTCTAAACATGGAAATGACCTTTGCCTCTTCTTTTCGATTTCTTTTTTTCATATACTTCAATCATCCTTTGCGACCCATGATTGTGATCATTCCTGTGTCTTATAGTTCATTACTTGTTTGCATAAGGCTATATTCCATATCGCCCCCCAAAAAAAATATGATTTTCAATATGCGCCCCCATAAGGCACAATCTTTACCAAAGAAATGTCATGCTTCAAAAAAAAAACAAAAAATTGGTAGACATTACAAATCCCAAAATTCTCTTGCCAAAAAAAACCTTGTAAAAATTTATTAATCCCACATTTTATATGTTTTTCTTTTAACTTTAAAAAAAATCATTTTCCAAAGCCCTTTTCAAAAAACCCCTTTTGAAAACTTTGATGAAATAGCTTTTCAACATCAACTTTCCAATGACGTTTGTCAAAATATTTTTAAAAAATTATGTAATCCCTTTACTTTTATTTAATAGGCCTAAAATAAAAACTTTTCTAATATGATTGATACGTAATTTTCAAACCAAACCTTTTGAATGACTTGGTGCTCAAATCAGACCCTTTAAAATGATCTTGCCCACTTGACTTTTCACATCTCACCAGTGAAATGTCTTGACTTTCTCAGGCCCACACATCTTTCTATAGGTAGTTCAGGTTATTCTGTCATGGGCTAGGCCAAGATGAATTATAACTGACACACGATGCCAGTTTTCTCTGAGCTATACCTCGGCTCTCTCCACGATAACTTCTGCGGGTGGCTCTACAGGCTAGCTCTCATTCACGGACAGCGGCGAAAACTACTTTTGACTTTCGGCCAAGATAGTGGCTCTGCAAACTCTTTTGACTTTTTAAGGCTACGTACCTTCCATGATAACAAATATCCCGTTAGTAATTTAATACTCGTGCTTAGTTCACAGATGCGGCTGCTTCTCCAAATCATATGGGTTTTGAAACCCTCAACGAATTTAACGAAAAAAAATTTCACCATATAAATATTCGCTTTTATAAATTATAAATATCTCTCCTCTCGCACGGACGACTTCTAATGTTTTCTCCATATCTCTTTATAACTTCACTCTGATACCAATTTGTTGAAAAGGCAGAGGAGACACAGCATAAATTTACATACAAATCCATGAGCTGCTGCTCTTCTATTGATCACATAAAACATGATGCTTACAATGAACCTGGTGAAGGGTATTTAACTTTTTCCAACTAACAACTTGCCTAAAATATCATGTTATGCATACACACTTAACTCAGTTAACTCACACTCTAAATATGGAATACACTTAACTCTTTATCCATCACTGAACTTGACTCAACCCTCAACATTGAACACTCAATCTCTCAGTTAACTGAATCTCTACATTTAGCCAAATCCACATGCGCGAGTAATTACAAGCTCTAACAATCCTAGCATTGCATGAATGCATCCCACTTGATGAACAGATAAAATCCATGTTTTCTTCTCCTGAAAGAATAACTCCAAAGGATACAAATTTGGATTTGGAAACATCATAGGGTGGTCTCACTTCAACAGCTTGAAATCGAAGCTCAACTATGAATGTCAGGAAAAATACTTGTCATCTCCATTCACGTGAAATATTAACACACCTTTCTAAAAAAGTGGGCCCTTAAAACCTTCTACAGACTTATTAGTCAGATGATTACATGGCACTAGATATAAGGTTTTGAAAATTGTCCACACGATCTCCTTAAGTAGCCAAAACATAAAGAATTGATTCTTTTCGAACACCGTGGCAGATGATCTTCCTCCCTAGGTATTTGATCTGAAAATGAAACTAATTGTTTTGCTGTGCAAGGTATTCATTTCCATTAAATTACGAGTGCAAACTATTAAAGATGTCTTGCAAATGAAACAAAGTGTTTTTGGTTAATTTTCTAAGCCTTTACTGTGAAATAAGGTTATTTCATTTTCCTGTTTAACATATCATATATGAAAAACACAGCAAGAAAAGTTCACCACATATAACACAACAACTGATGAAGGAGTTCACCAGTCCTAGGCTACATCTGTTGGGTCCAAGGCTCCCAAATGGGCATGTCCTTGCTTTGATTAGATGCTCAAAATGGTTATACAATGAATAAAAAGCCTAAACATGCAAAACCAGCTGTGAAAATGAATTCATAACACAGGAAATAGTAAAAAATGACAATTGTTTCACCTCCAATGGATATTCACAACCCAATATAGCTCTAACACTGCCTAGGCCCTTGTGTCTCCCGGAATTTCTTCACTGAAAAAGTACATGAAATTGACCTCTTCTAGCTATGAAACCTATCCCAATGGCTCCATAATGATGAGAAGATATGAAATCAAAAAAAAATTCATCCAAAAAGGTTATCCCATGCCAAAGTTATGACCTCTTGAAGTTTAGTCTAGTTACACCTAGAAAAACTCCACCAAATTTGGTGAACTGGCAATTAACTCCGACAAATTTGGCAAATCTACCAAAAATGGTGTGCTCTGCCAACTTGACTGCCATTTAGACCGTAACTGCGAGCCCTAACTGTGCGCATGTGACCAGGTAACTGTCCTTAACCATCGGGGTTATCGTTGTTGTTGAGTTTAAGCCCTTGGTTTTCTACATGCTAGTCATATGGGTAAGGGGTGGACCCCTATTTGCGCCCAAACGAAACTTTAAACAAACTTAAATATAAATGGCACCATTAAATTGTTAAGAACCAATGTAGGTTGGCTAGTTAGGCCTGTCGGCTAGCAGCCACCCGACCCGGGGTCGAATCCCACGAGCTCCATATAAATTTTGCACAAACAAACTTTGTAGACTTAGGGCCATGTGGCGGCCCCTGGGTAGGCCACATGTCAGCTGCCAATTGGCCATATAGAACAGAATATTCCTGTGAATATTTTGTGGAATATTCCATGGAATAGTCCAAAGAATATTCCTCGAAATATTCTTGTTTAAATTTTTTTTCAAAATTCAAATTTTGCAAGTTATTGGGCATTTTCAAAATGTGATAACTTCTCCATACGATGTCGGATTTGAGTGCCGTTCATGGATATAGGTTCATTTCGATGAGACCTATTTGGGCGTTCAAGTTGCAAGTAATTTTAAACACTTTCAATTTTGAGCTTTTTCCCTAGCTCAGACTTGAGCTCCTGATCACACCTCCCAAATGAGAAGCTTTTGGACCCCAAAAGCTCATTGAAATGCTCAAATTGAACTGTACAGAAAATGAGAGAATAACAACATCCTCTTCTCTTCAACCTCAAAATTTTTTTCCTAACTTTCCCACTTTCTCATGGAAAATTTTTGTTGAATGAGCCATCTACTTGTGTTAAATCCCGACCAAGTTTTCTCGCCATACCAATCTGCCATTCTGAAACCAGCAGTGACCCTTGTTGAAATTTGTGCCCTCTTTGCTTGCATGCTTTTCCATCTCATGGAATCTTGCACCGCTTTGCATTAACACTTCGTTCTCTACACCAATCGACACCAAAGGCACCTTGTGCAACATACAACGTCAACAACAAGTTGTCCTGAAATGTGCTATACAATTGACACAACCATCAACGTAAAATGTGTGCACACAATTGACACAAGTCGTCAAACATGTGTGACACAATCGACACAGGTCGATAAACCACAAGATACATCTTTACAATCACATGTATATGTATCATGTACAATGAACTATATACAGTTCGCTAATTACACATACAACCTCTATGTACATGTGAAACTTCAACTCTTGTTTTGAAATACCAATAAGTATATCATCCCAAAAAACATGTGGGTGACAAAGAGATGAACTAAAAAGACATTTCTGCAATATAAGTGAGTATAATACTCATCTTTTACACCTCCATGGCGAAATTTTGCAACAACATAAAAATTCCTTCAAACTGAAACTAGTTTTACATGCAATCTTACATCAACTTTTCAACTGAAATACATGCGTACCAATCTGAAATTTGCATGTACAAAATGAGTATGACTTACTCCAGTAACAAGTTAGTCCACTTCCTACCAAGTCAACTCCATGGCGTCTTTTGTTGTAACAACAATTCTTCATGTGAAACTTTTATTTCCACATCAATAATAGAATCCATAGTTCCACTTGCGCCAATATTTTTGTCCTCAAGCTACATGTGCTTTGGACGACTTGTTGGATGCAAGGTCCAACAATGAGAAACATGATGTCCCTTCTTTTGACAAAATGTGCAACTTTCCATCACTTTCTATCAAAGTTTCCTTTGCCTCTTCTACTTCTTGTGTGTTTTTTTTTCAACGAGCAACTTGAAGCAACATGGTTAAATCCACCACAAAATGTGCAACAAAACTTTCTTTCATTTGAATAAGCAAAATAATCATTATTTGCTGAAACATAATAAAATTGATCATCTGAATAATTATACCTCTTTTTCTGCATGCAATATCCATCCTTTTTGTCTTCGAGAGATGATGAACTAGTAGAGGAGACAACTTTCCTTTTCAGACTTTCATCACTGTGCTTGTCTTGAAAACTATTTACATTTGCATGCTTGCCATAAGCAACATGCTTACCCTCTACTTGCTGCAATGATGGCTTAAAACAATGGCAATCATCCTTAAAACAATTTTGACATATATGCATTTGAGAACTTGGGATAAAAGTTCTCTTTAAATTTACATCACACGCATTCAAGGATTTGAATTCTTTGCCATTAAACTGTTCATATCCAAGACCAACATTCTTGGGATGCTCCACCACCAAAATAGGGTCAACCATGCCTTGTGCATGCTTTCCCAAACCTTTGCCTTCATGATAGCCCATCTTAAACATTAATTTGGATCCTATACCCCTTGTATGTTTTTCAAAATAACCAACACACTTTTCAATTCAAGAAATTGAAGACAAGTTTGAATGATTTACCTCATCCTCCGGGATTTTCTTGGACAAAGCTTCTTGAGCTTGAAGGAGTTGTTTCTCCATGTCATGAAGTCTTTGGAGAATTGTTTCCTTCTCATCCTTCATATCCAACAATTGTGCATGAATCTTAACACTTTCTTTTTGATCCTCAACGAGAATCTGCACCATGTCCTTCACCTTAATGAACTCATTCTTCATGTCCTCATTGAAGAATTTCGTGAAGGAGGAAACTTCACTTGTAGAAGAAGTTGAAATTATGTAAATGGTCAATTAACAAAATTAACTTCCAACTAAAATTTATCCAATCTTTCAATCAAATGACAAGCTTTAGCCAAATGTCAAACAAAAAACCCCTTATTATTCAAGCAACCATTTGCAACACATAAAACAGTCAATCTCTTACATTGTTTTAACACCTTTTGCACAAAACTAATACTCAAAATATAAACTAAACCAGAGATTGACTGAAGGAGCTTTTATCTACTTCACAATTGTATAACAAAAGTGTTTCAAAGGCTTCCTGGCTTGCTTCAGACTCTGTCTATAGTTTATATTACTGCTCACAGATTCACAAAAATAGTAGCTAACCTTTGATACCATCTGATCTGAAAATGGAAATACTTGTAAATGTGTGCAAAGTTTTCCATGTCTTGCTGATTAAACAAAGTGTTTTTGGTTAATTTTCTGAGCCTTTAGTGTGAAGGAGAGTTATTTCATTTTCTTTTTTAACATATCGGATCTGAAAAAAAAACAGCAAGAAAAGTTCACCACATATAACACAACAATTGATGAAGTAGTTCACCCCTCCCGAGCTACATCTGCTGGGTCCAAGACTCTCAAATGGGCATATACTTGCTTTGATTAGATGCTCAAAATGGTTATACAGTGAATAAAAATCCTAAACAGGCCAAACCAGCTATGAAAATGAATTCAGAACACAGGAAACAGTAAAAAATGACTATTGTTTCACCTCCAATGGATACTCACAACCCAATACAGCTCCAACATTGCCTAGGCCCTCGTGGCTCCTGGAACTTCTTTGCTACAAAATTACCTAAGATGACCTCGTCTGGCTGTGAAACCTGTCCCAATGGCTCGAGAATGATGAGAACATACGAAATAAAAAAAAATTCTTCCAAAAAGGTTCTCCCATGCCAAAGTTATGACCTCCTAAAGTTTAGTCCAGTTACACCTAGAAAAACTCCACCAAATTTGGTGAACTGGCAATTAACTCCGAAAAATTTGGAAAATCCATTGAAAATGTCGTGCTCCAACAACTTGACTACTAGTTAGACCATAATTGCCAGCCCTAACTGTGTGCATGTGAGTGGGTAACGGTCCTTAAACGTCGGGGTTATCGTTGCCTCCAAGTTTAAGCCCTTGTTTTTTTGCGCACTGGTCATATGGGTAAGGGGTTGGCCCCTATTTGCGCCCAAACAAAACTTTAAACAACTTTAAATATAAACGGTGCCATTAAATTGTTAAGAACCAACATAGGTGGGCCGGTTGGGACTGTGGGCTGGCGGCCACCCGACCCAGGGTCGAATCTCACGAGCTCCATATAAATTTTTCACAACCAAACTTTGTAGACGTGGGGCCACCTAGCGGCCTCTCGGCAGGCCACATGTCATCTCCCAATTGGCCATCTAGAACAAAATATTCCCGCGAATATTTTGTGGAATATTCCATGGAATAGTCCAAGGAATATTCTTTTTTTATTTTTTTTTCAAAATTCAAATTTTGCAAGTTATTGGGCATTTTCAAAATGCGATAACTTCTCCATATGATGTTAGATTTGAGTGTCATTGAAGGCTACAAGTTTGTTTCAACAAGGCCTATCCAGTCGTTTAGGTTGTAATTAATTTTGAACACTTTCAATTTTGAGCTTTTTCCCTAGCTCATACTTGAGCTCTTAGTATTCATCCATGCTCATCACCATCATTTGCAGTAATAATCACATTCAAATGCCATTATCATGTAGCCTAGATCGTATGAAAACCACCTTGGCAAACAACATAAATAACATACCACCGAATTCTATCAATCGAGGGTCCTACTGCGTAGGAAATTCAACGCCAAGCAACAACCTAGGATGGAGGAAAGAGTTTATTTCTTTATCCCCCTTCTCCATTGTGATTACTTTTAACCTTGAGACACTCCACTTGCACTTCCATCTCCGTCATTGCATTTATTTCTTCATTTTATTCTTGCTCCTCATCAAGCCATTACTCAACTAGCCTTGCTAACTTGTACAATGTGCCATTGCTCAATCAACCCTGCTAGTTTTTGCAACAAAGTCCATTCTTGGGGACATTTCATTGATGGTCAAAATTTCATGAGATGAAACATGTTTCACTTTCATGCTATGTTCATCACCAAATACCTTTGTGTCCACAAGTACACCTAATCTCTCCAACTGACGTGGTGTACAAGCTCCCTCTGTGAGAAGAAAACCCATAGATTTATCTTGTGAGTATAGTGGTTGAAAAACTCACTTCCTTCCTTTTCTACAAATGGCCATTTTCATCCTTATATTTTGTCTTTCTCGGCTTCAAACCCTAAAAGGTGTTTCTTTTGTTTTTTGTTCTCATTACTATCAAGATCTTCCTTCAAGGATCCTCACCAGCCAACACTTTCATACCACTTGTTAATATTAAAAAAAATATAAAAATCAATAAATATGATAGAAATATGATAGAAATAAATATAATAATCAAGTAACAATACATAAATCATAAACACCATGATTTACCTTGGAAAGTCCCAACTAGGGGAAGACTAGCCAACAATAGATCTATCTTTGTCCTTGGCTATAACACAACCAAGTCAACCGATAACCTGAGTTTCCATGACTCAAATTTATCTCATTATAATGGAGAGTGCTCAATCCTTTAAACCACTTGAACTGCATGTAATACCATGAGTCACTAATACCAGGTGCCCAAAACCATAACTATTAACCACAACTATTGACATAATCTCAACTCCACCATTGGGTTAAGTTCATCTAACAGAGTATTTAAAATTTCAAGTGCATGTTCTTCGGATTCTTTTAGTCCAATTTTTATAGGGATTATTAGAGGTACTTAAACAATGAGTTTAATGATGTAAAAATATGAAATGTAGAATAATGGACTCTATTTTTGAATATATAATTTTTATTTATAGAAATTGTTAATGCGATTTTTTTGTTGCTCTAAAAATGATATGTTAGTGTTTATGAAAAATATAATACATATGTTTCCTTTAATGCAACATTTGAGTATCTCAATGATGTAATTCTTCGAAAAAAAATTGTGGAGTTGTACAAATCATATTATTCTTGTCAATAACTATTATGCCATAATTTATAATCTTAAATTTGTATTTTTTTACTATGAAATTCATTATATCCCTAAAATTACAAGGCCCTTCATTAAGGAAACATAAAAGGATCTTAACATTATAAAACAATCCTTTCTTTTAATATTTTAGGTCATAATGTACTTTATATCACCATGCATTCTTTTAATAGTTGAAATATATAAGGGATCTTTTTAAATATTTTAATATATTTAGAGAAAAACATGTATTAGAAGTAGTAAACACTATTAATTTTTTGAAACGAGTATTAATTTGGAATCTACACAATAAAATTTATATGTGTTTATAGTTTAATGGAAAAGGACTTATTCATCATCATCTCATCATCATCTATCATATATATATATATATATCGTTTTCTCAAAAAATGAACTTTTCATGTATTTGCATCCCATACTACTCCATTCATGATCTACAACAGATATCTGCAACCAAGTATAATGCATGTAACATTTTTCTTAGGAAATATTTAAATTCAATAATCACATGCTTGTTTCTAGCATCAACGATGAATGTGTGTTCCTTGTACCAAAAATGCAAGCACGTTCCTAGTGTTATAAATGTGTAAGTGTTCATACAACTAGTAACTTTAAGACATTAGAAAGGTTGATGTGGTTTTGGGGCATGGGGCTAGAGAGAGAGAGAGAGAGAGAGAAAGAGAGAGTTGGGGAAGGTGAGAGGTAGAGGAATAGAGAGAGAGAGAGATAAAGAGGGTTGGGGAGGGTGAGAGGTTGAGGAGAGAGAGAGAGTGGGATGTGGACGAATGAGTTAGCTAGTGACGGGAAGCACCGAGTAAGAGTAAAAAGGTGAGATATATAACAAACGAGTACGGTGATGGGAGAGGGAGGGAGTTATTTCTGGTTGACATGGAGAGGAAGAGAGAGACAAGGTTCGATAGGGTTGTTGTGAAGGATGGATTAAGAGAGATAGAGTGTGTATGTGTGTAAATGAATGACTGAGAGTGGGGGGCAGAAAATGAGAGACATGAAGTGTGAGAGATAGAGAGATAACATCAGAGGAAAGAGAATGAGAGAGCAGGATGGAGATAAAGAGAGAGATGGAGGTTAGAGAGAGTGGGAGAGAGAGATAGATATAGTTGGAGGGGGGTTGTTTTGAATCATGAACTGGAGGAGGGATGGATAAATATAGAAAGGGGGGAGGAGGAGGAAATATAATGAGAGAAAGATGAATTAAAGGGGGAGATGGAGAAGGAAACAAGGAGGGAGATAGAAATAGAATTTGAGGGGAAAGAGAAAGGGACAAAAAGTGGGGGATAAATTGAGATAGAGAGAGGGATTCACAGTTAGAGTGAGATAAAGAGAGAGTGAGAGATATAGATATATATTGAGGTGGAGGGGGGAGAGAAACGGAAGAATAAATAGGTAGTGATATAAAGAGAGTGATCTAGAGGGGAGAGACTTCATGACACGAAGAAGGAGAGAAGGAGAGAGATAGATACAAATATGGAAGTGGTATATAGAGGGAGAGAAATAGAGGATAAGGGAGATAAGGAGATAGAGAGAGGAATAATAGGGGAGGGAGGTAGTGATGTAGTTGGTAGGGGAAAATAGAGTGACATAGAGGGAGGGAGATAGAGAGGAGCGTTTTGAGATTTTTATATATAGAAAGAGAGATAGATTTGAGAATATATAGAGACAGTGTGACAGAAAGAAAATAGAGAAATGTAGGGGAGAGAAGTAGAGTTAGGGAGAGAGAGGGAGGGAGAGGACATGGGGTGACAGAGAGAGGGAGAGATAGAGTTGAAAGGGGAATTTTGTGAGGGAAGTTGTTATAGTCACAAAAAAATACCCCAATATTTTCATAATATATAATGAATATCTTGGACCCCCCCCTTGCTTTCACAAGTCTTCATGGATATTACTGATGCATATCTTAGAAATACTCTTTAGAATATCCTAATCACAAAAGAGTGCAATTTACGAAGGAATCATAGTCATGCTAGGTTTTCTCTCTATCTAGGTTTTATGTATTATCTTTCAATACTTCATCATCAACTCTTACACTTAAATTTGACTTTGAAGATCATTTTCAGTACAAGTGTTAAAATTGTTTAATTCATGCTTGAAGGATTATGGCCATGAAATTGCACAAAGGCTTGCTAGAAAGTTTTCCTGAAAATAAGGTCTTATGTTGTTGTAACAACCTCAACTGACGAGTCTAGAATTTATAGGATGAAAAGTGTTGATATTTTAGAGGATCTTCTTAATTGATAATTACTTTTTATGATTTCTTACATTAATATTTTCTTACAATAAAATTCAGCTTAAATAATTACACATAAAATCTCAAGAGTAGAAATCGAATGTCAATATTATCATAGAAACATGATCAAGAAATAAAAACAAGAGTTTACCCTGGGAAAACCCCACATCGAGAAAAAACCAACCTTTTCTTAGAGGAATATTTTAATTATTAACCATTCAATTATGTATATATAATAGTATGTTGTGGTCATCTTTATCTGGGTTAAACTTTATATGGACACTTTCAGTGATATGATAAGGCTAAAAGAAGACTATATATGTAAACACATACTCTCTCTCTCTCTCTCTCTCTCGTCTCTCTCTCTCTCATCTCTTCTCTATATATATATATATATATTATATATATATAATATATATATAGAATATTCCATGCAATTATTTCAACACCCATCTACTATAATATTTCCTATGACTTATTCATCATATTCGTAATTGAATATAATATAACACATGCAACTTATCCCTTTATTTCTCTTTCGAATGAAAAAATATAAATTCTCTTATATAATATATTTTGCATATAATTCATTCCTTGTTATTCATGACCCTTAACATGGTATTTTGCGACCATCTATATTATGGGTTGGGTAAAATATTATTCCAACTAAGAATTTTCTTTCTATCCTTTATGCATTTAATTGTAAGACATGTGTTAGTTATAGTATTTATTCATGCCCAACCATAACCCAAAAGGAATTCCTTCATATATCAGAATGTTTTTTGAGCACTCACATTACTTTCACAAGACATTTTCTATTCGATTATATAATACTAGTAATATTCCCTTTACAAGGGAATTCCACATCTATTCACTACTTATAAATAGAGTAGTAAAATATCCATGTATTAAGGATGTTAACCTTAGGCGTGTCAGTGTAGGTATAATTATGTACCTAGATTCATATACCATTACTAATATATATTTTCTTTCCAAACACTGTACTTTAATTGACTTGTCCCAACTCTTCCTTTCCTAAATCTACATGCCATAGCATACCATAGTTTTGAGTAATGGTTGTAATAACATTTATTGACAATAAACTTTACATTTCCCTTCTCCCACAAACTATAAACGTATTTACTAGAATATTATATAAATGAGTAGGAAATAATTCTTTCACAAAACAAAATAATTCATTCAAAAGAATAACAATCGATTACTTAACTAACCAGCAAATTAAATAATCCTCTACTTATTTGAGAATAACAATTCCATAAAAAATAAACAATCATTTGGCGAAAAAGAACTAATACATCATTGTTAAATAGAGCTAGGTTTGTACAAGTAATGACTTATCTAAATAATAAGAATTCATTTGGGAATAATGGGCTGAATGGCATGTTCATCCTTACCTATAGGTTACACACTAGCAACTCCCCCTAAGCTAAGGCTCCGTTCCTTCTTCTTGGTTGTACAAAAGCAAGTTGTTCCAAGTGCTTCCACTCAATGATATTTATTAATTCTCTTCCCAACATATTTTTAGCAGCATCCTACTTTTAATGTTTGCCCACCATTTTGCATAGGCTTTTTTTTTTTGCACTCGAGGACACTTCTCTTTTTTATCGAACTTAGCATTTATCTCTAGTTAAGTTTATCTTAATATTTTCCCTTCATAAGAACACTTTATCTACCACTCTGCTTATGATTATATTTTCCCCACATAGAATTTCTCCCCACACAACATAATATTTATCTGTCATTTTTATGTTTCCCATGTAGTAATATTTCTCATATATTTTAGAATAATTTGAGAAGGAAAATTAGGGAAGCTCCACCATCTTGAATTAACCACTTAAAAAACTCTTTGATAAGAAGGAAACCCACCTCACTCACGCGTGATTTTCCATAATATTACCAAAAGGAATTAAATATTTATTCATGATAAAATTATTTACGTGAATCAAGATACTCAAACTAAGGCTCCATGGCCAAACAATCAGACCATATTTACAATTAAATACAGAATAATCATGTGTATACCCTCCTCCCACATTTACCCAAGCTAACTAATCCACTGAGGTAAACATGTGATGATAGGCTACTATGATGTGATTTAACTCCCCGTGTACACTTAAGGAAGTGGAATCGGAAAAGAAAAACCCATCTGACCTTCCTCGGGAGCTATAGATCCTTTAGGTGGAAAGCAACCCTTCCATGTTCTTAACCCCTGAAAACACTTGTCATTTTGTTGATATGGACCCTCATCCACTCCCATGATAAGCCCTACATGTGACTAAGGCCTTATAGTCACTCCCACAACAAGGCATGCTAACGACTGTGGACTTTTTTAGAGAGTTCTAAGCCAACAAGCTAAGATTATGAGCCATATTTTGAGGGCTAAGTCACATGCCATTTGCCTGAACTTCATGAAACTTTCATAAATGATAAAGAATAATGAAATCAAACTACTAACACAAAAATTTCGTCAATAAATTGACTAGACCACTATTATAAATAGTAATCATTTCGTTAAACATGTCAAAAATATGTAATCTACAGGTCACATCAAAAAATCTGGGAATAGGGGTCTCGTACTTATCTCACATTTTTAACGAAGAATTGATGCCTTATCACAATAGCTGAATTATAATCTATTAGGTCATATATTCATTATTCATTAATTTTCTAATAAAAACATGACCAGATCCATACATCAAGTTTGTCAAAAAACATACTCATAACTAGCATATAACCAATAAAAATAGCACGGATATAATAGCCATAAAAAACACATATGAACAAGTACATTTCGAAATGAAATACCAAGGAGAAGAATCTCTTATTGATGAATTCATAAGCCAACTAGGTCAGGTATTTTCATGAACCACCCGACCATAGATTGGGTTGAACCAAATATTTCTTTCAACCAATCACCCTCATGCCATATTCCAAGAATGAATGTGCGACTCACAACAAAACCAATCCATTTTTCCTCTACCATAATCCACCAATGGATTCCTAGGCCCAAAAAATAAAAATGAAATACCAATATTTACCACAATTCCACCATATACTATTCCAGGGATCATTAAGCCTACATAATCATGGATGCCTCCAGATCCCTCCACCTACACCGTGAGGTATTTTCCTATCTTCTAGCCTTTACGGTTTACCATATATCCCACCATTCACTGGTCAAGGAATCTTAGACCTTATTGGGACTCCACCCTCTAGTCTTTACCATATATCCCTCCATTTGTTGGTCAAGGATTCCTAGGCCTAATCGAACGAATACACCTCTAGGCTTTACCGTATATCCCACCATTCTCTGGTCAAGGATACCTAGCTCACTAAGGTGCACACAATCTGGCTTTACCATAATCCCACCTTCACGACTCTAGGGATTCTTAGGCCTTGTGTTCTTCTCCAAAGAGCACCCCAATCAGTTTCAAAAGCATCTAATAATCCAGCTCAACCAAAATGAGAGAACCCCATCACACTATGGTTATCCATAAATGGCAAGGCAAGGTTAAAAATCAGATTCACACCTCGCAAAACCCATGCCAATCACAACAAGAGAACCAAATACACACATGGATGTACCACACATAGAAAATATAGCAAGGAAACCACATGCAATTCAATACCTACTGGTAATCTCGTTGTAGCCACTTGATTATGCTCTTCCTTGCTTGATATTTGCTTCCATTTGCCTTCTTTTCTCATCCATTTCTTTTCTTCATCCAATGCTAGAATGATTCAATAATTCTCTAAGTGTCCAAGAGTGTTAGAAAGAGAGAGTAGAGAGAGAGAGATCCAAACCTAAACTAACAAAAAAGTACCAGCTGGTCCTTAGAAGCCATTTTATTAATGAGGCCTCTATTTTCTACCTTTTCCATTGCTATCCTTGATTTTACTCCTCACATGCAACCTGTGGCCTTTCAACTTTCTTTTCTCCTAATTTCCATTATTTTCATAAATAAAATGTCAATGCCATTTTTCCTTTCCAAAGCCTTTGCCATTGCCTTTTCCAATTTCCTTAGCCATAATAAACCAAATGAACACCCACACTACAGTGTTTTTTCCCAAAATTCAGCTTTGAATACATGTTGCATGACCTTCGTCTTATTAATTTTCCTTTATTAACTTTATTTACATGACTTTTTTACCGTGGTTGTTATAGAACCATTCCCCTTGGGGGAACACCATCCTCGGTGTTCAATGATACCTACAACCAACAAAATATGTTGAAACAAAAAAAAAGCATATTGACCATGGAGATTTATGACTTATCTGAAAGAAGTATTTACAATGATCAACCTGTTGAGAAGAAAATGAACATGACAACCATAATTACATGACACCCATACAGCATAGTGGAGCTTTATAATACAAATCATAGCATTATTTACATCCATATATGTATGTACATATACCAAAACATCACAACAAAACATATTCTAAAAATATTCGCTCAACTAACGAATAGAGAAGGATACATAGCCCACATCTGATCAACCATCTCCCATGTAGCTTCATATAGCACAAAGTGCTTCCACTTCACTTTCACTTGCTTGATTGCTCGGTTTCGAAGCATGAGCATATTTGTTTTGCAAAAACAATAAAGTTCCGGTTAGAATTCTCCTTCTAACTCCAACTACAATACAAACCAATCAATCACATGATCAAAATATTTAACATACTTATTAAGTAATGACACATGGAAAATATCATGGAGTTTCATTGTACGAGGTAGTGTAAGTTGATAGGCTACTAGCCTAATCCTTCCAAGAATCTTGAATGGTCCATAAAATGAAGGTTCCAACTTGAAACATGATTCAATCCTCAAGGTGCTCTTCTTGGGATTGGTGCATGAGTGCGCCTGTGCGCCAACCTAAAACTCCTTAAAAATATTGTTTTGATCTACATAACTTTTCTGCCTATCCTGTTCTACCTTTAGATTCTTCTTGATTACCTACATTTCTTGTTTGATGTCTATCAACATATTTGTTCCAATAAACACCCTGTTCGCTAGATCACTCCAACTGATGGGAGTATTACAACTCCAAGCATACAGTTCCTTGAATGGACTCATCCTCAGTGACTCTTGTTAACCATTATTAGAAGAAAACTCAACCAATGGAAGGTACTCCTCTCATCTCCTCTGCTAATGCATCACATAAGTCCTCAGGATGTCCTCCAATATCCTGTTGACCCTACATATCTGTCCATCTACCTACGGATGATAAGATGTACTGAAGGGAAACCTTGTTCCCAAACCTACAAACAACTCCTCCCAAAACTTGGAAGTGAACTTAACATCCATGTCTGACAAAATATTCTTTAGAACACCATGCAATCTTACTACATATCTATTGAAGACATATGCTACATCATTATCTGAATAAGTAGACTTCACTGGAATGAAGTGCGCTACCTTTTCAACCTGTCTACCACAACCATGATAGAATCATGATGTCTAGATGTCCTCAAAAATCCTGTGATGAAATCCATGGAAACGACCGCCCACTTCCACTCTTGAATCAAAATCGGTTGTAGTATTCCACATGGATGGTTGCATTCTTGATTCACCTGTTGATAGTACAATCATCTAGCCAAAAACAATCCACGTCCTTCTTCAGATTCTTCCAATGATAGAAATGTTTCACGGATATCAATGTATTTTTGTATCCTAGATGTCCTGAATATTGTTTTGCATGAAAATATTCCAAGATAGTCTTCTTGAGTTGATTTTCATTCGACACATATATCTTGTCCCTAAATCTGATCAAACCATATGTTGTAAGATTATAGTCCACATTCTGGTCACCTATACCTTGGTGTAGCCTATACCTAATCTCCCTATACCTGTCTGTCATATACCTGGGGGGGTAATATGGGGTACAAAGGGAGGTACCCAAGGTAATAATGTAATAATGGGATGGGCCATAGCAATAAATAAGGTGGTTAACCCATATCATGTAAGGGACCACAAGTAGTTAGTAATAATGTAATGGGCCCATGGTATTAGTTTGATGGTATGATGGAACCATGGTAATGACCCATGGTATTGTATGTATGAGGCCTATATAGATGCTATAGACTCCACATGGAGATATGCCAAGGAATATTGTATGAACATGCATATGGCTTGTGGAGTGCTCTCCTTCCTTAAGGAGTGATTGTATGGTGTTGCCCTACCTTAAGGGTTTGATCAATAAAGAAGAATTTCTATCTATTTCTCTCTTATTTTTTCTGGGTTTATTTCTATTATCATATATTCTTAGATTAGATCAATAACAAGTGGTATCATAGCACTTTCTTGGGCAAAAGTGGAGAGTGTTTTTTTTTTTTTTTGCAGGATTTTTGGGGTGGCGAGCTTGCAGATCATATCTGTACATTTTGGGGCCAAATCTACAAACTCTAAATGTAGATCTAGATTCTTTGTGAAAAATACCCGATTTCAAAAAAAAAATCGGCCGAATTAGAGTCCGGATGAAGGAGATATCGCTGATTTAAAAATCAGTGGTGTTGCAAATAATTTTTCGGGGCAGCGAGTTTGTGGTGCAGATCTGGACGTCCTGGTGCAAGATCTGCAAAATCTAATTGTAGATCTGAATTCTTTGTGAAAAAATACCCAATTTCAAAAAAAAATCAGTCGAATCGGAGTACGGATGAGGTAAATGAAACACGCAATTTACAAAGGAAATTGGTACTTTTCGAACTTCAAAACATATGTGTTTCTATTAATAAACCCCATCGGGGTCCATATATCGCATCGCGCATATAACACATCATCCCACTCCAATGTAATTCTCTGATCGCGATCCGCCAATTTCGGCGATCGCACCATCGCATCGCGTGTATATATGTGTAAGCCTTACTCCATTGTGTTCGCCGATTATGATCCGCCAATATCAGCGATCGTGGTATCGCATCGACCCATTGCACTTTATGCCTCTGACTGCCACCACTGATTGCGATTGCCAATTGGATCTGGACCGTTGATCGGCCAGATCCGACGGCCCCTGTGCAACCACTATTCAAGCCTCCTGATACCCTTTTTTTCAGAGTTTTCTCCATGTTTTTAAGGCCCGATAGTGTAACCCGATATTTCTAAAGGTCCTCCTTTTGCGCTTGTTTTGCCCTTTTGGGAGATTAGGAAGACTTAAAGGGTTTTTAGACCCATTATTCAAGGTATTTTGCCTCTTTTTCCTTTGAAAAAGGGCAGCTTCATTTTATGATAGCTTTCCCATCTGAAATCCATTTTCGCCCATTTAAGTTGCATTGGATTCAGAATACAGGGATCCCTGCAATGAGACTATTTCCAAGAGTAGCCCGTGATTTGCATTTTCCTTTGATTTACAAAGGATGTGTGCCATTTGGCACCTTTTGCCTCTTGAATGAAGTCTTTCAGACTTAGAGGTTTATCCAAGATCCATTTTTGGATCATGCCTTCCCACTAAAAGAACTTTTGGTCTCCAAAGACTGATATACTGATCTGAACAGTAAATGAGAGTGACTCACCCTCTCCTTTCAGCCTCCGTACACTTGCCTTTGCATAGTGCCTCTGAACCAAAGTTTCTAACAACTTCCCTTCTCTTGGATGGGCTAGTCTTCTTGAGAAGAACGATCTTCCTCCTTCCCTTCCTATAGAACTTCTAGTAAAATGGTCATAGAAGGTAGTTTGAGCTTCTCTACCTTGATCATTGATCCAAGGTGGCTCAACAAATGTGAAGTACATCTGCTCCACAAAACTTTCATTTGTACCTGTTTGACAAGCTGCCTACAACAACTGTTAACAACAACATGCACACAGACAACAACTGGATGGACTAACTCCTGCTTCAAAAAAAGAAACATATTTCACATCTTGTGAACACCTCCATGTCTTACATTTGCATACAAATGATGGACTATATAACAAGCCCACAAAACATGTCTTTAAGCAAATGACCCTTAAGTCAAGCATGTGGAAAAAGACCATTAGGACTCTTTTTCCAAAAGATCAAACTTTCATCATTATCTCCATTTGGAGAACAAGTTAACTTTTTTCAAGTCAACATGGTATCGCATGCATGTCAAAATAGTCAACCCTACAAGTTAACTACACATACATGTTCAAAAACAAGGAAATCATCAACATCCCTATGTTCGTGCATCTCATGCTCATGCATGCATTTCATCCTTCAACTTTCACTTAAGCACACTGTACTTTCGAATTTGTAATGAAATATAAAGTAGATGCATCAATAGACATGCAATCTTAATTGGATAAGAACTCTAATTGTTCCTTACCAATCCCTTTCAAAGGTACTACCCTTGCCTTCACATCAGCATCAACATGTGAATCATTTTGAGACACATCATTCATGGAATCTTCACTTCCATTTCTACCATCTTCTCTTTCCACTTTCTTCAACTTTGGTGGAAGTATTGTTGTATTCAGTGTCCAACATTTTGCAGCAAGATGTCCTTGCTTATGGCAATAAGTGCACTGCATGTGCATTCTCTTGATAGCATGATTTGCCTTGTCCAATGGAATTTGGCTGCTTGCTTCTTTTCCTTCTTCTACTTCCTTTATTCGACCATTCTCTTCTAACATCTAGAAACATCATGGTTATCCAAACCACAAAAGGAACATGCAACTCTTTCCCCATATTTATGTGGAAATTTATCATGCTTTGCAAGACCAAAAGCAATATAATTAGAACCAGATTTATACCTCCCTCTTTCACCTTGATTGCCTTCATGAGGAGGTCAAACAAATGAAGAAGTGGCTCCCTGTGGAACACAATCAAACTCTTCAAGGTTGTTAGAGTCTCCCTAACTCTCTAGTTCAAGTGTGCGCTTCCAAACACCTACATCCTGCAATTGATGTTTCAAGCTATTGTATTCCTCTTAGATACAACCTTCACACTTTTGAGGTAGAGGAAATGAACTGAAACGCATTCTTGGGACAGTTTCAATGGCCTTCATGGGAGCTTTGGAACTCTACCCATAAGGCTGTCCATAGCCAATACCCAAATACTTAGGCCTTTTCTCAACCATTATTGGTTCAACAATACCTTGTGCATGCTTTCCCAACCCTTTCCTTCATAGCCCATCTTGGACATTAGCTTGGAACCTATGCCTTTAGTATGTTTCTCAAAAGAACCAATACAAGCATTCTCAAAAGAATTTGAAGACAAACTAGAATGGCTTACCTCTTCTTCAAGCCAGTACTTGACTAAGGCTTCTTGGGCAACAAAGAGTTGTGTTTCCATGCATCCTCTTTAGGTTCATATTGCAATATGAAGTTGCCTCTCCATTTCCTGCAATTTGTTAGCAAGCAATTGCTTCTCTTCCTTCATGGAATTTCGCTGCTTTCTAAGAATGCTGCTCTTCCTTCCATCCTCATACATTTCTGTCACCATATCCATCATGGTGGATAATTATTTATTCATGTCTTCATCAAGGAATATTTTGAATAATGCAGAATTTGAGGACCCACTTGTAGAAGTTGTCATTATGCCAATGAAAAAAAAAAACTTCAACAAGATAAATAAAGAGCTTATTTAAGTAACCTCTTGCAACAAACCTCTTGTGCTTTGGATTTCCTTGAGGTCCTTAGGGATAGAAGAATGCCTTCAACCCTTCTCCTTCTTGTCCTTCTTGGACTGAGCTATCAATAGATTTCCCTTTACCTTTGCAAACTTAGAAAATAACCAATCTGCAAAATAAGCATACAATCAGTTTTTTGTTGTTCAAACACCTTTCAGACAAGTAGTCTTTGCTCTGTCAATCAAGCACTATGATATAATCCTTCCTTGAAGGTGTGGCTAATAAACCTTAAGCTCTGATACTACCTGATCTAAAAATGGGGCTCTTAGGCTTCTTTTCTAGCTTACAAGAACCTCTCCCACTTCCAAAGCTTGAATTTTCCCAAGTCTATTTGATTAACCAATGCAGAATTAAGAAATGCTTGCAAATATGGGTGTATGCTTGTATTTTTTTCAACTGATTATTTACTTTAAAATCTGTTGTTTGTGCTGAAATGTGAATGTGCTTAAATTGATATATTGATGCATATAATAGTGAATAATGTAGCAGTAAAAATAAACACATAAGACAACAAATTAATTAGGATTTCAACCAAAACTCTTGGGCTACATCTCCATGAGCTCTAGTTAATTCAACTAGGCTCTCTGGGATTATGGTGTAAGTCTTTTTTTTACAAGCCCTTGACCCAACTACTACTATTCTACAATTGAACTGTGGGTTTAATCACCATTTAATCCCTTCTGGCTCTTGAAGCTCTGGCTCTTGGCTCTGGCTCTTGGTTCTTAGTTTTGGCTCTTGGCTCTGACTCTAGCTCTTTGGCTTTGGTTCTGGCTCTTGGCTCTAACTCTTGGGTCTTTGGCTCTAGCACTTGACTCTTGGCTCTTCGGCTCTAGCTTCTTGGCCCTCTAAAATCTTTAGCTCGCTGGTATTTCACTTGAACTTCATGTGACCCCAAATGCTCCCTCAGCTGCTTAGCGCAATATCTCTTTGGCTGTCTCGGCCCTCTCGGCTCTCTGCTGCTCCTACTTTCAACATTCAGTAGCAAACAATAACTTGGCCACCGTTCAACAACTCAACAACCCTCTATCTTTGACATTCATGGTTTTTTAAGCCAAATCGGTGTTGTCTGTTGGTTTTCCCTTTCAGGCTCTCTGTCTTCTGGCTTTGGGTCCACTCAAATCCTTCTCCTAAGCATTCAATAATCATTGCATAATTCCCTTTGGGCAGGCGACCACTTGTTCCGTAACGGATGAGGGCATCGATGCTTGAAATCCCTTAAAACTAGTTGTTTTGTGTTTTACATAGAGAACGCTACAATACATGGAAAAATTCGCAAAGCACTATCCATCCGGACTTGAAATATTCATAACTGTGCCCTAAACTCCCATCGGGTCCACCTGGGAATCGCTATCACATATCGCAATTGGCTTGCTCCATGGTTTTACCTTTTTATTTAAAATACATTGAAAACGGTGAAAATTAATGTAAAATGGCTCCCTCTGAACCTGAAACATTATACAGAGGCATTTCAGAACCCTTTCGGGTCCGTAATATCGCATCGGGCTTAACTCCTTTACATTTCGTTTAATAAACGAAACATGCAATTTACAAAGGAAATTGGCACTTTTTGGACTTCAAAACATATGTGTTTCTATTAGTAAGCCTCATCAGGTCCATATATCACATCGCACATATAACACATGGTCCCGCTCCAATGTAATGCTCGGATCATGATTCACCGATTTCGGCGATTGCACCATCACATCGCACGTATATATGTGTAAGCCTTGCTCCATTGTGTTCATTGATTGCGGTCTATTGATATCAGTGATCGCAGTATCGCATTAGCCCATTGCAATTTATGCCTCCAACTTCCACCACCGATTGTGATTGCCGATCAGATCTAGACCATTGATTGGCCAGATCTAATGGCCCCTGTGCAACCACTGTTCAAGCCTCCCGATAGCCTTGTTTTCAGAGTTTTTTCTATGTTTTTAAGGCATGATAGTGTAACCCGATATTTCTAAAGGCCCTCCCATTGCACTTGCTTTTCCCTTTTGGGAGATCTGGAAGACTTAGAGGGTTTTTAGACTCATTATTCAAGGTATTTTTGCCTCTTTTTCCTTTGAGAAAAATGTAGCTTCATTTTATGATAGCTTTCCCATCTGAAGCCCATTTTTTCCCATTTAAGTTGTGTTGGATTCAGAATAGAGGGATCCCTGCAATGAGACTATTTCCGAGAGCAGCCTGCGATTTCCATTTTCCTCTTATTTACAAAGTATTTGTGCCATTTGGAACCTTTTACCTCTTGCATGAAGTCTTTTAGACTTAGAGGTTTACCCAGGATCCATTTTTGGATCATAGCGAGAGAGAGAGAGAGAGAGAGAGAGAGAGAGAGATAAACATTAAATCTTACTGAAAATGTGCAATTTTAATGATTTTCGGTTGTCTAATTTTATGAATGATTTATAGAATATATTGTTATTGGATTTCTCTAATTTCTCACATGCTTGTGATAGAACTCCATACCTTTGAATTTTAATAGTTGTACCATGTTATCCCATGATAGTCTTAACCAATTCATCACGCTTGAGACATTGACTTGTAATGAACGGCATGTCCACATTCATAATATATACATGCTAGAATTATCAAATATTTTGAGTGAAAACCTCTTTTAGAGTGTAAAACCTAGAAAAAGGTTACCACCTTGAGATTCCATCACTCTCAACTCTTGTCATATTCTTCATTGAAATGGATCTATACTACCTATACACACATACCCACCCATCGAAATACATACTTGAAAAATGACCAAAAAGTAAAATGTTTTAATCATGAGAATTTATTTCTTTCAATTGGGTGGGACGTTACAAACATCTTCTTATTCTCTCATGCTTTTATATATATACATACATATATATGGGTGGGACCTTACAAACATCTTCTTATTCTCTCATGCTTTGGCTACAAAGTGTGGCTAGTTTTTTATGACCTAGCAGAGTTTACGGTCTTTAGTGGTAATTTCTAAATACATTTCTCCTCTTTATATGGAATATTGGCCTCGAAGAGATGATAAACCAAAGGGGAAAATATCTATTATTCACAACACTTTGATAAATACCTTTGAGACCATCCATAGGGTCTGGCTTGGAAAGTGGACTTAGACATTCGAGCTCGTATTGGTCTGGACCCGTGGCCCAGGAGTGGGAGAGCTCATCTGCTTCCTCCTCCCTTAATTGACTTCTTGCTCGATCGGGATATTTCCATGTTGGCACACATCGTTAATATGGCTTCTAACATAATTTTGTGTTAGGTTTGGAAATCTAGTTTAAATTTGAACATTTCTACAAACTTTATTGAGTCGTAGAAAAATTTAATCGCGGCTTTACGATATGGACATATCAGAATAACTAAGAGGGAGGATGAATTGTTGTGGTCTGTATCTCTGTCTAGATTTTATACTCCAAAGGTGGGCTATATATTCATACACTTTGAAGTCAATTATGTTGTCCCTCATGGTGAGGGAATTCAGTTTGGAAATCTTGTTGTCAACCTGAAGCAAAGATTTTTTTGTGGTGCATCTTGAATGGTAAATTCCTTATGTAGGATGTCCTCCGCAATTGATTTACTCACGATCCTAGTTAGTGCTCCCTATGTAAAGCGAAAAATTAATAGATCACTCGTCTTTTCTTATAGTGTTCTTTTGGTCAACAAATTTGGTCTCATTGCAGATTCGTTAAAGCTCAAATTGGATCATGGTATGGTTTCTCAGTTGATGATGCATGGAAATAATGTTTATCACCCCCACCATATCATACAATCCTGCTCTCCCTTGTTGGTCATGTCTAAAGAAATGGTCATTCTTATTAATTTCCGCCAAGACAATGACATACGCAGAGTTTGAATTATTGAAGTCGAATATCCAGATCTGTCACTTACATGGGAATTTTTTTATGACTCCTATGATGCTTCGAGGGATCGTAGTGGTTGTGGATTTATTATTCACGTCTCTGATTCTCACTCTTTTCATATTTCTATGGGATATGGATTAGTCTCCAACAACTTCGTTGAATTATTTTCTTGCAAAAATCTATCTTCCTTCACAATTGAACAAGGGATTATAGATCTTCAGTTGTTTTTAATTCATTTCTTGTGGTGAATTTGATAAATAGAGTCTGGAATTGTATAAATATTATTTTGTCTCTTATTTTGGGTCATGATATTAATCTAAAAAATCATTTTAACTCATTTACATATCACCACATATACAGGGAGTGGAAGATAGAGGCAGATCAACTGTCCAAATCAACATTAGTCCTAGATGTGGGGATTTGGAAAAATTGTGAATTTTGTGGTGGCTCTTCTACTATACATGTTCGTCATCCTATGTTAGAGCTTGTTCTTCCACAGTCAGGGGTTGCATCTTATTTTTTGTTTTTTGTTTTTCTATGTATTTGGTGATATATGAGCTTATTTCAGTGCTCTATTTCGACTCTCTGCAAAGAGTGTTTAAGTATGTATGTTTTTGTTATGCTTATTAACCTGCAAAGCAATACTAAACTGAGAATATGCGAGAAAAATACCCAGAACACAGAATATGCGAAGAAAATATACCCAGAACACAGAATAGCAATGATTTTATTACTCAGAGAGAAATGTTCACAGGCCTCTTCGAGGGGGC
>APFE031618725.1:3959-17134 GCA_000404065.3 Pinus taeda | reverse complement strand
ATATAAACAAATGTCCCTCAAGCAAGCTAAGAAGGATAATAAATTATCACCAAAGTATTATGGTCAGTACAAGGTGTTGCAAAAGATTGGTACTATGGCATACAAATTGAAGCTTCCTGCAGCGTCTCGAGTGCACCCAGTTTTCCATGTTTCATGTTTAAAGAAAGTTATAGGTGACAAGCTCCCAGTTCAAACAATATTTCCAGAACTTGATGAGGAAGGAAAAATTATATTGGAACCAGAAGCAGTCACGAAAACAAGAACTCAACAGCTACGAAATCGATCAATTTCAGAGTATCTCATTAAGTGGAAGAACTTATCCGCTGAAGATTCCACATGGGAGGATGAGAATTTTACAAAGAAGCATCTAGAACTACTGAAGCATTCAGGACAACACTTTTTTGAAGGAGAGGGGCATGATAGGCCCCTATAATACTAGTGATTACCCCATTACTATTGTAGCTGTATCCCTTATTAATATTGTTGTGCCCCTATTGTCCCCATATTTTTGTTATTGTGCCCCATAGAATCCCTCTTTTGTTATTTTTGTGACTTTATATTATTATTGTTAGGTCGGTTGGGTTATATTGTGACTCAGACTCCTTTAGATAGAAAGGAGGTTTTTTCATTTGAACCATCCAAGAATTGTTCATTTATGTAATGTAAAGGAGGTTGCCCCCTCGAAGACGCTGAATTCTAAGGCATTGATCTATCTTTTCTATCTTTTTCTTGAGCTGCTTCATAACACTACCTAATATAATTCTAATATTCTAAGAAAACATTAAAATACTGCATCTCTTTATACATTAAAAAAAAAATAAAAATCAACTTAATAAAAATTTCCCATTTAATAAAAATTATTTTACTACAACCAATATCTCCAAAACTTACAACGTTATTTCATTTGCATTTGTACACACTTACATGTATCTAGCATTCATTTCATTCCCCCAGTCAAATTTAATTAAATCACAACTTCGCATGTGCACAACCTATGTGATGGTTATATCACTTTAACTTCACGTGTGCAGTCCTAGGTAGAATAATACTGCAATTTTGTATAATTTATGCTCAAACCCGTCTATAGTTTTGAAAGACACTCATGTCAAGCATAGTATATGTAATTTGAAGACTCTAAATTAGCGTTTATGGGTTGGTTTCCCTACGGAGCAGCACTGAACACCAAGGAAAACTCTATGTAATGCATTTTTGTAGTATTATAATTTCAAATTAGAAACAAAAACAAAAAAATGGACCTCATCTTTTAATATTTAAAAGAAATTGTATTAAAAATGTTTTATAATAATATTTGTATTTTACAAATCTAAAAACCCGTGTTACTTAGAGAATTTATATGTATCAAAAAACGTGAATTCCCTATTTATTCACTAAGTTCTTGACCATATAAGTACATGATTTCTAGCCCTGTGTTTATTGCTAGTCCATTATATGAGCAATTAGTTTATTTTTTTTATTTAAAATAAAATTTGATATGTATAAAATTAAATCCAAAATAAGGTTTGATATATATAAACTCTTAATTCGACTGTAGATAAAAATTCTCGTCTCGCAAAAGACTATGAAGAAAATCTTATTGTGTCAAAATTTTATATATTTTTGATTAATTAAAAAAATATTAAGAATGTTTTAAATTAAGATGTATGTTTAAATATATATAAATTTAAAAATTATCAATAAAATTATTATTTTGATTCATCATCGGAGATTCCACAGTAAAAAATTTTCTGCCAACGTTTCGAATCCCAACGATCCATCATCAAACCGGAAAATTATTATTATTATTTAAAATTATCAATAACTTTTTGTCAAGATGTAGATACTAAACAATCTTGCATAATTACACTTTTTATATATATGATTATATATATATGAATGATTTATAGAATATATTGTTATTGGATTTCTCTAATTTCTCACATGTTTATGTTAAAACTCCATACCTTTGAATTTTAATAGTTGTACCATGTTATCCCACGATAGTCTTAACCAATTCATCATGCTTGAGACATTGACTTGTAATGAACTGTATGTCCACATTCATAATATATAGATTCTATGATTATCAAATATTTTGAGGTGCAAACCTCTTTTAGACTGCAAAACCTAAAAAAATGTTAGCACCTTGAGGTTCCATCACTCACAACTCTTGCTATATTCTTGATTGAGATGGATCTATACTACCTATACACACATACCCACCCATGGAAATATATACTTGAAAAATGACCAAAAAGTGAAATGTTTTAACCATGAGAATTTATTTCTTTAAATTATTATATATATATATATATATATTATATATATATTATATATATATATATTGTCGAAATATCAGAGGGGGTGGGACCTTAGAAACATCTTCTTGTTCTCTCATGCTTTAGCTACAAAGTGTGGCTAGTGTTTGATGACCTAACAGAGTTTACGGTCTTTAGTGGTAAATGCTAAATACATTTCTCCTATTTATATGGAATATTGGGCTTGAAGAGGTGATAAACCAAAGGGGAACATATCTATTATCTAGAGGGCTTTGATCAATACGTTTGAGAGCATCCATAGGGTCTGGCTTGGAAAGTGGACTTAGACATTCAAGCTCGTATTGTTCAGGTCCCGTGGCCCTTGAGTGGGAGAGATCATCTACTTCCTCCTCCCTTAATTGACTTCTTGCTCGATTGGGATATTTCCATGTTGGCACACATCGTTAATATGGCTTCTAACATAATTTTGGGTTAGGGTTGAAAATCTAGTTCAAATGTCAACATTTCTACAAACTTTATTGAGTCGTAGAAAATTTTCGTCGGGGCTTTATGACATTGACATATTAGAATAACTAAGGCTGAGGATGAATTGTTTTTGTCTTGTATCTCCATCTAGATTTTATACTCCAAACGTGGGCTATATATTTATATACTCTGAATTAAATTATGGTGTCCCTCGGTGGAGAGAAAATTCAGTTTGGAAATCTTGTTGTCAACCTAAAGCAAAGATCTTTATGTGGTGCATCTTGAATGGAAAATTCATGACCTAGGATGTCCTCCGCAATTGATTTAGTCATGATCCTAGTTAGTTCTCACTATGTAAAGTGGAAGATGAATAGATCACTCGCCTTTTCGAATAGTTTTCTTTTGGTCAACAAATTTGGTCTCATTACAGATCTGTTAAAGGTCAAATTGGATCATGGTATGGTTTTTCAATTGATGATGCATGGAAATAATGTTTATCACTCCCACCATCTCATACAATCCTGCTCTCCCTTGTTGGTCATGGTTAAAGAAATGGTCATTCTTATTCATTTCTGCCAAGATAATAACATGTGTAGAGTTCGAATTATTGAAGTCAAATATCCAGATCTATCACTTCCATGGGAATTTTTTGATGGCGCCTATGATGCTTCAGGGGATCGTAGTGGTGGTGGCTTTATTATTCACGTCTTTGATTCTCACTCTTTTCATGTTTCTATGGGATATGGGTTAGGCTCTAACAACTTTTTTGAATTGTTTTCTTCCAAAAATCTAGTTTTCTTCACAATTGAACAAGGTGTTCTGCCCCAAAATGTCCTAGGTTGATGAGGAAATCGATGGAGGTAACCACAGACCAAGCTTTTGGTTTGGTAGCTAGCCCTACCAAAATAGGGAGGGCTCTCTTGATGGAATCAAAATCAAGATATGACTAAATAATAAAGGGTTTTAGGCTAGATAGCTAAGCTCAGGTATGATTTAGAAGATTTAATGTTTTGTTGTTGGATAAGGGAGAAAAACTAGGTAGCTAGGTCAGAGAGTGCTAGGTCTAAACTTTAAGAATCAGATTTGCAAAGATGTAATGGGGAAAGGTAGGCACACACTTTATCACTTTAGGGTTTGTCGATGTGTATATGGGAGATAGGTAGGGTTTCTAAACGAGCATGGATCTGATGAATTCGTTTATATCAGAAGAAAAATAAACAATAATGTGAAAGCTTCTCCAAAATAGAGCGTTACATGAATGAATTTTGTTTATTGTCTTAGGAAACAAGCACCTGAAACATGGAAATGGAAATGAATGACACAATACATTAAAACATATGATAACAGAAGAAAAAACACTACTAAAACACATACAATAGGAATCCCACTACAATAGCTGCAAACTCTGTCTTTGATTTCCAAAATGTCAAATATAGGCTACAATGATTCTCTCCTCAAATGTTCAACCCTTCAAAAATGATTCCATTGCATCTTATATAGGAAAGTACAACATATGACATCTCATCAGGTCGAAAATTCTATTCTTGGCTCATTGTAACTGGCTTTGATTAGCCCTCACTAAAAACTACGATAGTTGAGATAGTTTCCCCAATTTAGGCTAAACTTTAGGAGAGCATATCTCCTCATTAATTATAATTTTCCTCATAAATTGAGGAAAAAACAATCTAAGAAACATCAAATTTTCACTCATTCAGTACTCAAGAGGTTACCAGATTAGATGGGTCGAACCAGACTATAACCAAATGGGTCGCACCAGTCATCAAAAAGGTCACACTAGCTTGCACCAAAATAGGAAATTTTGCAGAAGGGTCGTGCCTGTTTGAAGCCATTTTTAGGTAACTTCCCCAAGTCAAAATGTAAATATAAAAGAAAGGTAAACTAGATGTTTCTATCTAGTTTTCAAATAATGTTGAATTTTGGAAAAGGATCAATGGGAAGGCCTCCAAAAATGCATTCTCCCAACCTGACTTAGAAGCATCAGGTGAGTATAGTTTTAGTGGCAGAGAGGTGAAAAAGGTGAGGCTTTTTGAGTTTCTGATCAAAATGGGAATCCTTCATGCAAAATTAGGATTCGATTTGGCATGTAATCATCATAATGTTTCCATCCATGTAGAAAAAACTTCATTTGGGTGTCTAGGGAAAAAGGGTTATGCCTCAGCGCAACACTTCTGCGTACCTTTTCCTGCAAATTTTCAAAAAAATCGAACTTTCTCCAAAACTTTCCAAATTTGATTCTTAGCTGTTATGGAAGATAGGTTGAACATTATTGTATGCTTTAGCCACAAATTTCACTCTCTTACCCCTTTTTCTTGATTCCCTTTGCTTGTCCTGGACCTCTTTTAGTTTTTCTTTCACTCTCTTAATTCTGATATGTGCAATTTGGTTCCTTGTTTGATAGTGATGGGCCATGTGCCTCAGCATCTGATTGTCCCTGTTAGCTCACTCAAGAAGTTTCTCTAGATGGTCATTTAATTTGCTGAGGCAATATTCCCTATCTTTACTAATCTCCATAGTTATTACTTCTTCAAGACTCAAATCCTCATTTAGTAGGTTTTGGTATTTTTCCTTCTTCAATTTTCCTTTGATGCCCTTTGTCCTAGGTCTCTTTCTCCCAACCTGCCTCTTTTGTTCATCTTGCTCATCATGCACCAACACTGATTTACCTTTGGACTCTTGCATACTACTTTTAAACAAATACTTTTCTAGAAGCAGTAGTTTTTCCTTCAGCTACTCATTTTCTTACTCAAGGAAGGAAATGACAAATTTGTCTCTTGCCACATTGTCCAAAAGTTTCGTGATCTGAGAATCCTTCTCTTTGATAACAAGTTTTAGGTTTTGATGATCATATTGGGATTCCAAGTCCGCTATCTGTATTTCATGATGGATAGCCTCCTCATCCTACAAATGCAATCCTTGTTGTGCTGATGTAGAAGGATTGGCCCCTTCAACAATCTATGGAGAAAACACAATCTTGTTCCCTCTATGATATGTTTTGGTTACCTTAGGTTTAAGTGCCTCTGAAACATTTGTCTACTTGCTTATTGAACCATGCTTCATAGACCTTGTGAACCTAGGCCCTAATGATTTTATTTTGCTAAGAGAAATAGTGGGACTAATGACAGGAGCAGTCTTTAATTTATCCAAAAAGGTTTCCCAAGTGATTTTCTTGAGTAGGAGCTGATGCATAACCAAAATCTTGTTCAGGATATGGCGAAACAAATTTTTTATATGAGTTTGTCCCCTAGTGTGAATTTTTTCAGTCATCTTCACCACACTCTTAGAAATAAAATTGCACAAATTAAGTGTTCTTGTAGAGGTGAAATGCATAAGTAACCTAACATGATACCTATATAATCTAGATAATCTACCTTCACATATAAAAGAGTTCATGACAAGCTTCATTAGAGGAGCATACTTGTTAAGAATATTTCTAAAAGGAAAAACATGTTCACCGGTCTCTCTAACATTAGGTTTTAGGAACATCTTATAATCATCAAGGCACAATTCCATGCCTTTGAACTAGGTGTCACCATGATTTGGAATACTTGTGGCTGAAGAAATAATACTTTCTGAGACACTAAACTCAATCCCTGCTATGAAATCTTTATCTATGTTGAAATTTTGGACAAAGATGCTTGTCAAAGGGACATGGGAACTAAACTCTGTAACCTGCTCACAAAACTTCATATAACCAACATTTCTGAAACATTTCTTGGAAAATGGAGAGGCATTGATTTCTCTCAGGTTGGATGCCTCAAACCTTGAATGATGTCCTCCCTTGTGTATTTTCTTTTCACTCTGTTGTTCACTCTCCCTTAAATTTGTTGAATGGTAGAACACTAGCCAGATGCTGTTGATAAAAATGAAGTGGAAGTTTTTCTCAAGGTGAAAATGTAGTGGGAGGCTAGGTTTTGATGCATTCAATGGAAAATGAGTGGTGGAATGATATGAGACTTTAAATTTAGGGTTTTCTAGGTGATAGATGACAGTGTTGATCAGTGGAAACTAGTTTATTTCACTAAGAATTTGTTGGAGAGAAACCCTGAGAAACAATCAATTCAAATTGAGAAAAATATTTGAAAGGATGGTTTAGATGCCCACTTAATGTTTGCAGAGGATTTAAGAGTATTTTAATGATCTTTGGGGGACTGAAGATGTCAAAAATCTCCTTAAAAACAAGAAGAAAATCCATGTGGGTCGATCTGGCTCAGAAAGGTCGCACTTCTTGAGAGATGCATTGCACTTCTGGATAGATGGGCCGCGTTCCACTCATAAAGGTCACAATATTCACAAAAGGGTCACGTTTGACACCAAAAGGGTCACAATTCACTTCAGAAGGGTCGCATTTGTGCACAGAAGGGTCACATTTTCTCAAAAGGGTCGCATTTCACTAGGAATACAGCAAAAGCACCAAGTTTTCACCAGATTTTCCTATTGCATGATAATAACTAAGCTATGCTTGGAAATTTTAAAGGAGAATGAGTTAGAAATTAACTCCCCTTATCCTTTTAAACTCAAATTAGGACCCTTGACACTTTATGATCTTTGATATTTGAAACTTGGTCACTTTATGGCCTTTTGGAGACATTGAACCCTTTTTTGAGACATTGAACTATAACCCTTGAAACTTAGAACCTTGAAGTAGTTATTACATATGAAAACATAAAGATACACTTGATATCAAATTTATTAAAGAAACTTTCTTATTACCACTCCTCTTTTGCCAAATTTTTATGCATGGAATGAGAGTTTGGTGATTGTGAAACCCTAATGACCTAATGGAGGTACTAAGTGAAATGAAGACCATGGTGACACGCCTAAAGTGATGATGATGATATATTCAATAATATCACATCCAACTGAGTGATGGAAGTGAATGGACATGGAAATCTTGAAGGAGTGGAAATAATCCTAGACAAACTAACCAGTGACCAAAGTTTTTGCATGGAGGACCTAGTGAAATGACAAAAACTTGACCTTAAACCATAATGGACATTCTAAAAGAGAACATTGATCACTAGTGGAAGGAAAAATTGACTGACATTGACATTGGCTCCAATTGGGGATGGAAGCTCCATAGGATGTGTCAAGAACATTGTAGACCTAGTAGCCTTATTCATTGAGCATGGAGTCAAAATGAAAAACCTAACTTGAATCTGAAAACTAACTGACTCACTTTTAGAAACCATAAGAAAAAAAATAGAAAATTTAAACAAGCAGCTGATCAAGAAATCTTATGGCCTTCTCCTCGGGCTTCAAACTCCTAAAATAGCCACTGCAAACTCTGACATGAAATGTAAACTGATATATACAATGATCATGAATATTTCTAGAACTTTTCAGATGTAGTAGTGCATGGGAAGCCTACCATTGATTGCTCCTTGTGAATAACTTTGGCCATCCATCTCTTCCAACACATGAGAATTCTTCCCCCTGAAGGTTGAGATTATGTAGGGTCCCTTCCATAGGTTTTCAAATTTGTCATGCTTTCCCTTCTCTTTGTTTTGTGCATCCCAATGAAGAACCACATCACCCATGTTGAAGTTGTTAGTGATTATTTTCTGCGGGCAGCCAAATCTAGACAAGATATTAGTTTCAATAAACTCAATGACAACAGAATCAGTAGCTTGCCTAGTTTGAATTGCTTTAATCTATTTCGTAAAGTAGTATGGCACTGTCAAGATCCACTTGTATTGTGTAGACAACGAAGGATGCATTTTTCCTACAAAATCAAAACCCCACTACTAAAAAGGAGCAAAGACCGAAACTGGTTGCAAAGGCAATGGCAAAAGTTTTCTTTTCCCTTGAAAAATCCAGCACTCATGGTAGCTCATTACTATTCTATATACATTTTCAAAAAGAGTAAGCTAATAAATCCCAGCCCTCAATATTTTGTTGGTTGTTCTTTTCGAAAATAGGTGGCCTCCACAATCTCCTTTCTTGAAATCAATCATCACATCCTCAGCTTCATTTTCAACAAGATAGTTCAATAATACACCACCTAGATCATTCCAAAAAAAAACACCGTCAAGAGCACAATATTTTGAAGCCTTAAGTTTTAAGGATCTACTTTTACCTTTGGGCACTTCCGACAGAGGATTAAATGCTGCAATACATAAACTATGTCAGAGTACCATGGAGATGAAGTGACCATATCTGACACCTGTACTAGTGAATATTCTTCTTCTTCTTTGGAAAGGGCAGCAATCAGATTGATATCTAACACATGCAAATTAGATTCAACCAAGAGTTGGGAAAAACCCTATCCCTTAATGAGATTTGTTGGCTTTATTTCTAGATCATATTCTAACATTACTTCTATCCATTTTCCTCTCCGACCTTCTGGATCAGTCTGCATAAGGACTTTCTTTACCGTTGATGTTGGGGCATAAGCTATAGTACAAGAATGCATAATATATACGAGTAAGTATCTAAGCGCTTTTACCAAAGACAAATCTTGCTTGTCAAGAATGTTGTATTTTAGTGTTGCATCCCTTATTGTCCGGTTGAAGAATGCTATGGGTTGTTCATTTTTCTAATCCATCTTTTGCATCAAGACTATTGCTAAAGTATGTTCTGAGGACAATGAAAATATGATAAAATCTAAAGTATAGTCGGGAATGATTAAAGTAGGAGCAGTAGATAATGAAAATTTGACTATATTGAAAGACTTTCTGGCATTTTTAGACCATCTTACCTCGCTATCCTTTTTCAACATGTTTGTTATCTCTCTCAAATGCTTAGCGAAGTTGGGGATGAATCTCCTTAAAAAATTAATTTTCCCGTTGAATGACTAAATTTCTTTCTTGTTCCTCAGAAAATCTAACTGTTGAATAGCTTCAACTCTTGTGGGGTCAATCCGGATGCCATACTTGGAAATGATGTGGCCCAAGAGCTTACCTTGCTCCATGGCGAAAAGAATCTTTTCAGGATTTAACGAAATTCCAAATTTTCTGCATCTCTGAAAGACAATTCTTAGACGATGTAAATGTCCGTCATCAGATTTAGAAAAAATTGTGAGATCATCTAAGTAAATGACTAGAAAAACATCCTTTTCGATGGATAAAGTAGTGTCCATGGCCCACTGGAATGTTGCTCCTTCATTATTTAATCCAAACGCCATTTTGGCATTCTTAAATGTACCCCATGGTGTTGTGAAGTTTGTTTTTATCTGATCATCCTTGTGCACTAAAATTTGATTGTAGCCCAAGTATACATCAAGCAATGACATTCTGGAAGATCCAACTACTCTTTGCAAGATATGGTCCATCTTTGTTAGGGGATAGTTGTCCTTTAAGGACACTTTATTCAGATTTCTGAAATCGATACAAAGGTAGATCTCCTCGGCATTCTTTCTCACCGACAGGAGATTTGACAACCATTCAGAAAATCAAATAGGAACTATAATACCATATTTGTACAACCTATTTACCTCTTTTTTGATGGATGGCAGCAACTTAGTATTTATCCTCCTCATCTTCTGGTGAAATGGCTTTTGATCAAGCTTGACTAGTATAGCGTGTTGAATGATGTTTTTATCATACTCCTTCAAATCTTAATAGTCCCAAGAAAATACATCGTAAAATTCTTTCAACAAAGGAATATACTTACTTTTGATATAAGGAGATAGAGACCTTGATAATTTGACCATCTTGGGCTTATCTTCTGTGTCAATGTTTACATCCTCAACACCTATTTATGTAGGGACCATGGTGGGCTTTCTAGCAACATCATATCGATCGAATAACTCTTCCAAAGATACAAGACCTCGTGGAATGTTACTGTCCTTCAACTCCGAAATTTCAACCTTTGTTGCTTCAATTTCCTGATCATCTTCATCGCATGTATCATAAATATGGGAATTCAGAAATTCATCCTCCATCTGCAAAGATTTGTTGATTTGTTTGTTGTCCCAAAATACCTTCCAATACCTCATATTATCAGGGATGGATCGGCGGTGTTTGACGTGAATTGAATACTTCTTACCTGAATGGGTAGGAATCTTAACCATACTTCCTAAAGTAGCAATAGAATCAGCCATCATATTCTAACTTCTAGGGATCAAAGATAAGGTATACTCTAAAAAAGTTTTCAGAATGTCAAGGAAAACATTTCTATAAGCTCTCATCCTTGGATGCTTGGCTTGGTAATCCCCTTTTACCTGTTTAATTATTAACTCAGAGTTTCCATAAACTGAAATTCTCTTTGATCCCATTTTTTTCAGAATTTTAAGGCCAACAATCAGTGCCTCGTACTCTACCTCATTATTCGAACAATCAAAAGCCAATTTATAAGAACTTAATCTTACACTTCAAGGAATTTTACATGATTGATGCAAAGGGCCATGAATCCACATGCTGATTCTATGTCCTTCCTTACCCAATGCACCATTAAACAACATGGTCCCAAGACCTTCTTCCTCACAAGGAAACAAACTTTTAGGGGATTAATCTTTCTAATTTTCTAGAGGATGACTTACTCTCTCAATAATTGGAGTTTCTGGCACTGATTCAACAATCTCTTCAGATGAAGTTTCTAGCACTGATTCAACAATCTCTTTAGATGAAGTTTCTGGCTGCAAACTTTTAGTATGATTTTCCTGTTTTTCTACAATCAAATATTCCTGTACACTACTAATGACAACTGAAACGTCTAGAATCTAAACAATTTGACTATTATCATCAACTGAATTCAAATCACTATACAAAATGAAAGACTCTATATTGGTATGTACAACATGGATAGGGTGATTATTTGGTCTTTCTTTGCTACTAATCATGAATTTCATCTTCTTATCCGGTTATAGCTCTCTGAGTTGCCCAAATACCAATATAGTAACATATGAAAAATCAAGTTGCAAGGTTCCTTTCAATTTCCCCCCCAAGACTGTGAAAGCAACATGCCAAACCATGGAGGTATATCAGCGACCACTACATCCATCGATACATTTTTGGCTAGGATTTGGTCAAGGGACACTACTAGATATTTGATAAGGCCAAGGCATTTGATTCTCCCCGAATCAAAGGAATATGAATCATGGTAAGGTAGAGTAATATCTAATCCTAGTTTATCCATAATAGCTTTTGGCATCAGGTTATGTGAGGCATCAGAATCTAACATGGCATTATGGAGTATAAACTCGTGGAGTTTCAAACTAAGATAGAAAGGAGGAAGTTCATTATCCTCAAGACTTCCCTCTACAACAAGACCAAATAAAATTGTAGGCTCATCATCGGAAACATTGACATTATCTGGCATTTGATCTACTTTCAACATCTTAGTAATCTATAATTTGTATTGTTCATTATGAACTAGTTCAGTTAGAGGAATTGAAACCTTCAATTTGGCAATTTCATTCTCTCGTTGGGTGTGAAGCATGATTATTTAGAGGTCTTTGTTTCAGTCAGATGTATACCCCAAGAAGTTTGTACACCCCTCCACGTGAGGGGGTGCGGGGGGGACTTGTCACCCCCCACAGGGGTTCAGGAGGGCCGATCCCCCCCGGTTGGGGGGTGCGAGGGCCAACGGTACTCCGGCAGGGGTTTCGGGGGTAGCGCCCCCGAAGCTAAAAACATGTGTAAAATTGCCTTGTAAAAGTATAGTAATTTCTAGTCAACCTGGGTCGTTCATTAGGTGGATGATCTGATGGTAGAAATTATGTTTACTTTAGGGTTTTTTTCCCTAAAAGGCAACCCCTCTCTTTGTATGAGGGCATTGTATTGAGGTTGTGTAATAGATGTGTATTCTCCGTGCAAGAAACAGAGAGGCGAGACTGTGAGAGAAGATAGAGGATATTACAGTGCATCTATTGTAGGTTGTGTCTCTTCATTTTGCTGGATAATAAAAGGGAAGGACTGGCTGTTTAGGGTGGACGTAGCCCAAACTAGGTGAACCACGTATATCTATGTCTCTCTGGTTTTTATGCATTTTTTGAGTTTATATCGCTGCTATATTCTATGTGTTAAATTGCTCTATAATTTATAATTTTTATAACAACTGGTATCAGAGTCGAAGGTTTATTTGGCTGACAAACTCGCAGGAGAGAAGGGTTCCTAGTTCGAGTGGGAGCAATGGCGGAAGATGCTAAGTTTAGGGTCGAGAAATTTAATGGCCAAAACTTCTCTGTGGAAGATGCAGATGGAAGATTATTTGTATCAGAAAGATCTGTACCTACCATTGGGCAGAAAAACAAAAATGCTGATGGGTATGATAGATGAAGAACAGAACCTTCTCGATAGAAAGGCACTTGGAACAGTACGGTTGTGCCTCGCAACATCGATCGCCTTCAACATTTCGAAGGAAACAATGACATAGGGCTTGATTAAGGCGTTGGTGAAAAACTATATGAAAAACCCTCGGCCTCAAACAAGGTATTTCTTATGAAACAATTATTTAATATGAAGATGTCGGAAG
>APFE031618716.1:0-74476 GCA_000404065.3 Pinus taeda | reverse complement strand
TATATAAACTGGTTTTGTATTGTGAATAAAAAACAGGCTGAATGCTGTGTGTGCGCTATCCATAAGGCAATTGTGTTGTATGCATGGATTTTAATAATTACTGTGTGCACAATTGGATGGCACTGTTTAATTTATGAAGGATTGGAGGTGCGTGTTAATAGAGCTGTGCGTGCGCTGTCAATTATGTTGTATTGTATGTATGTCTATGGGTTTGCTTTGGAACGCCGGGGGCATTGACCGTGAACTGTGGCAACTGAAAACGATTATACAACGCATATTATATTGGATGGATATTGTATAGACAGCGCACCATAATTATGCTATGGTTGTGTATTGTTTAATGTTACATGTGTGAATTTTGGGGTGCGTTAAAACTCAGTGTGCGCAATTCTTATGCATCATTTTTATTGTTAAAAACTGTGGGTGGATATTTCAATTGCAGCTCAGCGGAAGGTTTATAAATTAGCGACAGCCAATTACAAGGTTTCCATGATAGCTGTGTGTGGATTTTGGCATGGATGTCCGTCATGCCAAATCGCTGTTAGATTGTGAGCTTAAATTAAAATCACTGGAATGAAGAACTCTGTTTTTCTGAGGTATAGTTTTTGTTGTAAAGGCATCTAATTCAATTCTGGAATTGAAGGCCTTGTAAATTTTACACAGTAATGAGTTATTGATTTAATGACTGATGACCTCAGAGAATTGGCAAGAGACCAAGGCGAAGACATAGAAGATACTTCGAACAAACTAGGAAGATTGTCATTAGAACCAGCAAGCAGTCCATCATTAGTGGTATCAGAGCTAGCAACTGTCGTTGAGTTAAATCTCAGGAGCAATAGAAGTATGGCTTTCAGGGTTGGAAGAGGATGAGGACATGGACGTGGTGGAAGAAGATGGCCTGCGGAGAATGTCGAATTGAGGGAAGATATAGAAGAGGTGCGAGCTAGATTGGATGCGTTAACCTCCGGCAGGAACATAGATGACGGAGATGTGAGTGAAACCGAAGTTGAAGCTACTGAGGAGGAAACTGTAGAGGTTACTCCTGAGATGTGGCTCTTTTAGTCAATATTGAAATCCAGAGCCAGGCCATGGAACCAATTAGTACCAGTATATCAAGGAGGACTAAATCCAGAAGAACTGATCGACTGGATTAATAGCATGGAGAAATCTTCGATTATGAAGAAATGAAAGATGAGAAGAAATTAAAGTTTGCTGTCACCAAATTAGTAGGCCATGCAGCGCTTTGGTGGGATGGTGTGCAGGCGGAAAGGAGGAGACTTGGTAAGCAGCCAATCAAGAATTGGAGCAGAATGGTCGCGAAGTTAAAAGGCAATTTTTTGCCTAGCAATTATCAGCAAACATTATTTAGACAAATGCAAAATCTTAGACAGAGAGCTTTAACAGTGAAAGAATATACAGAAGAGTTTTATAAGGTGAGCATAAGAGCTGGAGAAGCCCATAATACAGATGAGAGGGTGGCTAGATATATGAATGGCCTCAAGATGGACATTCAGGATGAGATAAGTCTGTTGTCTCCTAAAACAGTAGAAGAAGCTTATCATATAGTGCTGAAAGTTGAGGAAAAACTCATGAGGAAGTAGTCTGCCAAAGGGAGAGGGACTTTCAGAGGAAAAGAAAGTCAAGGTGGTAGTGGAAGATCTACAACACCTGCAGAAGGAGCTAGTAGTAGCTCAATCCAACATGCATCCACAGGAGGTGATGCAAGAGGCAGAGGGAGTTTTTCTAGAGGTAGAGGAGGTAGAGGAGGAGGCAGAGATATAAGATGCTACAGATGCAATAAGCTGGGACACAGAACTTTTGAGTGCCAAGAGAGTGCAGACATAAAGTAGAGGAATGGAATTGTTGCTCCAGCTGAGGAAGAGGCACTAGTGGCAGCAGTAACAGAGGAAGTGAATATGCTATAAAGAGCAGAGTCTCTGGTACTTAATAAATTTTTACTTAAGCCAACAAAGGAGATGACTGAACTACCACAAAGGAAGGCTTTATTCAGGACAGTGTGTAAAGTCCAAGGGAAATGTTGCCAGATGATCATTGATAGTGGCAGCACTGATAATTTGGTTTCTACAGAAGTACTGGAGAAATTGAAGTTGAAGACAATGAAGCATCCAACACCTTATAAAGTGTCATGGCTGAAAAAGGGACATCAACTGCTGGTAAGTGAACAGTGTGAGATGGAATTTCAAGTAGGCAAATATAAAGATAAAATTGTTTGTGATGTGATGCCTATGGATGTGTGTCACATATTTCTTGGAAGACCTTGGCAATATGACAGAGCAGCCATGCATGATGGAAAGAGAAACACCTACAAGTTTGGCAAGGATGGTGTCAATCATACATTGTTGCCTTTGCAAGAAGAAGATGGACTGGGACAGAAGATTGATCCAAAAACTCTGTTATTTGGAGGAAAGGAATACTTGGAGCAGACAGTGGATGTACAGTTGAAACAGGAGGAACTCAGAGTAGCTGAGTTGGAAGAGGAAGTTCATGCGAATGAAGAAAAGGATCAGCTGGAAGAACTGGTATCTGAAACAACAAGTGAGACTATTAAAACTTGTAGTTTTCAAACTGACAAGTTGTGCATGAATGCAGGGACTGTAAATGATGATGTGATGCTTCAACATTTCTACAAGGAAATTGCACTGTTGGAATACTGGTTGGAGAATCCATGATATGACAGGGAAAATAGAGCAGATGGAAGAGTTCAATATAGTGAACAAATACAGGAAACTACCATGGAAGTAGATAACATGGGAGGAAGACTGGTTAACAGTCTTGAGAATTCTTCAAAGGATTCTTTGAGAAGTTTGGATCAGCATACTGATGTGCTGATAATTGAGTATTTAGAACAGTATACTGAGATGCTGGCAAAGGAGTACAAGGCACTGATGTCTTATGGTTTTTATTCTAACAAGTGTTTTGTGAATGTAGGTATTGTTGCAGAATATTTGACTCAGTTGAGTAGTCAAATGAAGGGAGAAGAAGTTTCTTGTTCTAGAAGACAAGAGGGCAGGGATGATCGGGTGGCAGTCGGAACAGAAACAAGAATAAGAGCGAGAAGTCAGCAGGTAATAGGACAGACTGAGCAAGCCGTCTCAGCTCAGTAAGCAGCAAGAAATCAGCAGTTTGAAGAATTATTGGACAAACAAATTGAGCTCATTAGAGGAATCATGTTAAAAGCATCTCAGTGGAAAACAACAGCAAGGAAGAGAAGCAGCGGAAGCAATAGCAAGATGAAAATAGAGACAGATTATGAAAGTGCAGCTAATGGAGCAAGACAACATAAAATATGGAGACCTCGAGAAAAGTAGCAAGTAACAGCGGATGAGGACTTGCAAAACAAAGTATGGGATCTAGGCAGACAAGATAAAAAAAAAAAAAAAGCATGATCAGGAGATCATGATCATTTTCAACCTTGGGAGTCTAATGCAGGTGCATGCACTCAGACGGAAAAAAAATAAAAATTGTTCCTATGTTTTCCAGTTAAAAATAGGAAAAAAATCAAACTTGCCATCTTTTCTTTAAAAAGTAGGATTAGCATTGATAATAAAACTTGCTAAATTGTAAAAGCCATTATGTAAAAAGCTACTTTGTACTAAATAAGATTATACATTATGAATAAAAGAGGATTTGGGGGCCGCCAAGCAGCAGAGAGGCGATGCCAGTTTATTTTGTAAAATTTTCTCTCATGAAAGAAAAAAAAGCTGTCTTGGATTATGAATGAAGGGTGGCGCATTTCTGTGCAGAGGATATGACTGAATGAATATTTTGGTACAATTTATATGCAGTTCATCATATTATTATTTATATTATTTATAATATATAATATATATATATATATATATATATAGAAAACTGGTTTTGTATTGTGAATAAAAAACGGGTTGAATGCTGTGTGTGCGCTATCCATAAGGAAATTGTGTTGTATTCGTGGATTTTAATAATTACTGTGCGCACAATTGGATGGCACTATTTAATTTATGAAGGATTGGAGGTGCATGTTAATAGAGTTGTGCGTGCGCTGTCAATTATGTTGTATTGTATGTATGTCTGTGGGTTTGCTTTGGAACACTAGGGGCATTGACCGTGAACCGTGGCAACTAAAAACAATTATACAACGCATATTACATTGGATGGATATTGTATAGACAGTGCACCATAATTACGCTATGGTTGTGTATTGTTTAATGTTACATGTGTGAATTTTGGGGTGCGTTAAAACTCTGTGCGCGCAATTCTTATGCATCGTTTTTATTGTTAAAACCTGTGGGTGGATATTCCAATTGCAGCTCAGCGGAAGGTTTATAAATTTGCGACAGCCAATTACAAGGTTTCCATGATAGCTGTGCGTGGATTTTGGCACGGATGTCTGTCATGCCAAATCGCTGTTAGATTGTGAGCTTAAATTAAAATCACTGGAATGAAGAACTCTGTTTTTCTGAGGCATAGTTTTTGTTGTAAAGGCGTCTAATTCAATTCTGGAATTGAAGGCCTTGTAAATTTTACACAATAAATGAGTTATTGATTTAATGACTGATGACCTCAGAGAATTGGCAAGAGACCGAGGCGAAGACATAGAAGATATTTCGAACAAACTAGGAATATTGTCATTAGAACCAGCAAGCAGTCCATCAGTTGTGAAAGCAGTTTTATCTTGGTCATCAGGGTGCATTAGGATTTGATTGAAGCCTGAGAATCCATCCAACAGTGATATCCTTGAAGCACCCACTACCCTTTACAGAATGTGATCCATTTTTGGTAAAGGGTAATTATCCTTTAAAGAGACTTTGTTCAAATTTCTCAAATCGACACACAACCTAATCTCTCCCATTTTCTTTCTAGTCAGCACTAAATTTGAAACCCATTATGAAAATTTGATTGGAGCTATAATTCTAGCTTCATACATTCTCTTAACTTCTTTCTCAGTCAAAGGGAGCAGCACAGCGTTGACCCTCCCAAGTTTCTCTTTGAAAGGTTTTTGGTTTTCTTTGAGAGGTATGGTGAGTTGGATGACTGCAGTGTCATAAGACTTTAAGTCCTCATAACTCCATGCAAAAACATCTTGAAATTCTTTGAATCGTTCAGTATATTTGAGTTTTTGGCCAGGAGGCAGAGCTTTGGACAATTTTATCATTTTGGGATTCTCGCAGTTCGTAAATTACAATCCTCAATTTCTGCATTTAATGGCTGCATTTTAGGTTTCCTAGAGATGTCATTTGAGTTAAAAATGTCCTCTAAAGGAGTGAGGCTTGTAGGTAGAAAATTATCATTCAAATCAATGACTTCACATTATGCTCCAATGGCATCCTCACATTCTTTTTCTTGAAGTTCCTGTAAATCTGTTTTAGTAAACTTAGTGGGATGTAGAATTCGATTTGTTGTTTTAGCAGAAATATGTGTTTCAATTATGTCTATTTGATTGCCTTCATTTATTGTGTTTGTATCCATTTTTGTGCTTGAAAACTCCTCTTTCAAAGTCAGGAAATTGTTGATTTGTGTGTCATTTTCAAACACCTGCCAGTTTTTAACATTATCTGGTACAACAGGTCTATGTTTGATTTCTGCAGTGAATCGGTGATTAGGCTTAAATGGAAATTTGCAAGTACTGGCAAAGGTTGCTAGACTATGAGTATGCAAATTTTGATTCCTTGGAATTTTGGTCCATTGGGATTCGAGAAAGGTGTTGATAATTTCCATTGTAGCAGCTCTATATGATCTCAACCTAAGATCATTTGTAATGAAGTTACCATTTATTTGTTGAAAGATGAGGTTAGAATCTCCCAAAATTGGTACTCGAGCTGCACCTAGACTTTTGATCACTTTGAGCCCTAAGAGGAGGGCTTCATATTCAGCCATGTTGTTAGTGAATCTAAAATTCAATCTATATGTATTTCCCTCAATGTGGTCATCCTTCATATTGTGTATCCAAATCGCTACCCCTGCTCCTAGCTTATTAATGGATCCATCAAATTCTAGATACCATAGGTTTTCTTGATTGGAACTAGTATTAGAAGTTTTTTCAATTTTCTCAGCAGGCAGAGTTGGATTTTCAGTCTCATGGGATTCCTCATGTGTGACTGTCAATTTATTGTTCTTCGAGACTTCTTGAATCTAAACTGTGGATTCTTTATCTAGGAATTCATCCTGACTTAAAGCCATAATTTTAACATCAGTTGGGGTATGAATCTCAGTGGTATACAAGATAAAAGAGTCCATGTCTGAATGCATAGAATAAATGCAAAATTTTTGGGGTTTTTCTTGACTACTTACCACATACTTCATCAAAGTTTCTTGGTATAGCCTCTTAGGCTGGCCGAAGACTGAGATGGTGGCATAAGACATGTCCAGGTTCAAAGATCCCTATAGCTTGGCACCCCAGGATCTAGATAACAACATTCCATACTTGGGTGGAATATCAGCGACCACCACATCCATCAAAATTGTCTTCGCTGGATATTGGACTAATGACACACACAGATCCTTGATTAAGCCTAGACATCGGACTTGACTGGAATCAAAGGAAAATAGGTCTTTGTATGGCCTTGTGATATCTAGGTCCAACTTTTCCATGACAGATTTAGGCATCAGATAATGGGAAGCTCCTGAATCAAACATTGCATTGTGAAGCACCTTGTCATGAATGTTTAAACTTGCATGGAAGGGAGGAACCCCTCCATCTATTGATTTACCATTTTCTTCAAGGCCAAATATAAGTTCTGGTTGATCATCAAGGATATTCACTGAAACTTTGTTTTCTGAAATTTGTAATGATCTGCTGATTTGTTCTCTAAAAACTTCATGCCTAGTCAATTCAGACAATGGGATGGCTACTTTTAACTTACTTATTTCAGTCTCCATATTAAAGGGTTTTTCTATTTGTATTTTGACATTTTGGGTAGCAAGGTTGTGTTTTTCAACTAAGTTTTCAACAACTTCCTCTTTTACTAGAATGTTATGATGAGCTGGAGTTACTTGCACACCATCTTCCAAAGGTTCCTCTACAATTTCTCTGAGTGGAAAAGAAGGTAAAGAGCATTGTTTTGATTTATCTTTATCTAAAATATCTTCAACTATTGGACTATTTGGATTGGAAGTTGATTTAGGAATAGTTTTTATATGAGAATCCTTGAGTTTGGTTTTGGTAGGTTGCTTGATTGTCTTTTGCTTAGGATCATCAAGGATGTCTATTCTCCTACTTCTCAAGTTATACTGCTTATGGAATTCATACACAACTATATCATACCCTTCCCTAAAATCAAAGGATTCCCCTGATTGCATTTGAAACTGACTAAGAGTATGAGCCTCTTGATCTTCTTGAGTTAGGAAAATTTGTTGTCCACTATTGAGACCCATTAAGATAATGTGGGGGTCCACTGCTGGTTCACTAGATGTGGAGGCTTCTGCGTAGTTTTCTTGGAATGGAGGTCTAATGTTTTGATCTGGACCAACTTTTCCTACATTGGGATTTTGATTTTTTCTAAAGTTTGGATTTCTTGCATTGCTGCTTGGTTGGCCCTCCCATGAAGATTTTGTCTCAATAGTTTCCACTCTATCTCCCAGTCTGTCCATGCATTTAATGATTTCATCAAGTTTTTGTTCAAAGGCATATGGTTCTTCTTTGAAAGTTGTTCTCCTTTCAGATCTAGCTCGATTTCCTTCAGAAATCATGTTGGCTTCAACGCTCACAGTTATGCGCTGCATATCTTTGAGGCTAGGAAGAGCTCTCTCCCTGAGCTGGTAAGCCATGTCCGAGTCAAATCCACCAGGGAATTTGAGCAATGATAAGTCTGGTGGTGGTCTAAGATTTATTGGAATAGCAAGGTAGGTATTGTTAAATCTGGCACAATAATCTTAGACACTTTCCTGTGGGCCTCTCTTCAAGTTCTTATATTCTGTTAAGATGTGTAAAGGGTCTTTTTGATTTTCCCATATATTTAGGAAAGTCTGATAAAGGGCATCTGGATTAGCTATTATGTTTGCAGGGAGTGCCCTAAACCAGGTCCTTACATCACCAGTTAAGCTCTAGACAAAAATTTTCATCCTGACATCATCATCATCAATCTCATCGTTTTCAAAATAATCTGTCATCTTCTTGGTATGTTACTGAGTAGTGTAAGTGCCAATACCATCAAAATAGGTAATTTGGCTCTGATAATAATGTCGCATAGCCTCTGGATTGGTAGGCAACTGCATGGGAGCATATCGATTTTCCATATTAGCAGGTAGAAGTGGGACAACTGGAAGCACAAGGATAACAGCTGAGATAAGTGTTGTGGATGGAGGGGTGGAAACGAGGTTTTGGAGTGATAATGGTGAACTGGAAGAAGCTACAACAATAGGAAAAAAGGCTTGAGATTTTACAGTAGTAAGTTGAGTTTGAATAGGTTTCTGCTGAGGTGTTTCAAGATTTGAATCAACAAAACTCTCTTGATTTTTAGGTTTCCTAAGGCTTTTAGGAATCAAATTTGGATTGTCAAAAATAGGTGCGGGATTTGGGTTTGGGTTAGACCTAGTGTAACAAGTTTTCTTCTTTGGAGCCATCTTCTAAAAGTATATTTTGGTATTTTCTAGAGATATTTGAAGGATACAAGTTTTAATGATATGTTGAAGGAAGATTTTGGAATATAGGATGTCTTGGGCTTTCCTTCAGATATGTTTGAAACAAGGAAACTGATCAGATCATTGAGACAATTGTTTAAAGCCTAAAACTAGACTAGAGATAGACTAAAGTAGCTTTTATTTAGTCCTATGATTGCATAGCAAAAACAGTTTCAAAGCTTGCCTGGCTAACTTCAGGCTCACTCTGTAGCTTTAGAAACTAGATAGTAGTAACAGACATTCATTCAGTACCCAGCGGAGTCACCAATGATGTTATCACTCAGGTTGTTCCCCAAAACATGTGAGAAAAGGGAATACAAACGAGGTAACCACTAACGAATCTTTTAGATGCAGCTTATAGCCAAACAACATCGAGAGAGGGCTCTCTCTTCATAATTTAGCTTTGTTTTTGAAGTATTTTATGCTAGTTATGATGTGTAGGGTTTTGTTTTAAGTTTGTTAGATGGTGATTTTAAACAAAGCTGGGATGCAAGTCTGAAATAGTTTATTCCAATGGGAAAATGGAGTATATGAGGATGAACTACTGAGTGTGTTTTCTTTGATAAAGGACAATACTACAGAGCAATATAATCGATTTTGGAAAAATTTTAAAATCTAGAAATTGATGGAATGTAAGCCAGTGGATGAAGGGTAGTTAAAAATCCTTCATCATGATGGCAAAGGGAAAGTGCATGAATATTATCAAGGAGCAGTAAAGAATTCCTTGGCAATTTTCAAAGTGAAAGAATCAGTGGAAACAAGAGCATCTAAGAATTCCTGTTTATGCTAATTCTGATAAAAACATAAATAACAATAGAGATTGAACACAGAGTGTATTTAAACAAGTTCTGGGCTATTCTTTTTCCCTGTTACAAAGATTATGAAACATATATGAAATTTGCAAACACAGAAAACACAAAACACAGTTTAGAACAACTTATTGATCCATAGAAAGACACAGGAATTCTGTAGCAAGTCCCAGAACATCAAATCCACGTTCAAACGGTCCAGCAGCAGTGAAATTCAATAGCCTTTCTATTAAAAAATATCAGAGCTACAGTGCGGTCCATAGAGGCAAATAACCAACCTTGAATACATCTCTTGTGGAGGTATTTATATAAAAGAGAGTTACAAAATAACCCGTGTATAAGATATCAAGCAATAACTTCCTCCATCTACTCTGACAAGGGTAATAAATGTAGAAATGAATGCAGGACTAATTGTTGTTGTGTTGGCTTCTTTAACTGATAAGATATGTTGGACTTTTTAACTCAGGAAGTTGGCTGGTAGCTGTGTTTTTACTTTGCGTTCCTGTGTTGTTGTCCTGGCCCCTTCATCTGTGCTTGATTCCGCTTTAATGCGTTCTAGTCCCCACTTAACTCCTTCCTCTATTGTTCTCATCATTATTATATCTGCCACATGTTTTGTTATTTTAACAAATGTATTTAAAAAGAAAAATCAGAATTACCTTGGTAAAACTTCCAGCATGCTCTACCACCATTGGTCTGTTGGCAAATGATGTCTTTGTATTTTTATTAGTGTTTCATCAGCTGCAGTATACCTATAGAAGTTGGGCTGGACTTCAAAAATATGATTTATTTCATGTTCAATATAGAACAGACTTTCCAATTTGTCATATAAGCTCTATCCAGAGGGAGGTCCTGTGTCTTCTGAAGTGCTTGATGATGTTGTGATCTGATTTGTAACATATGTGTTTACCCTGTGAGCATATTGTTCATGTGTTAATAGTCTTTGATTGCTGGTTAATAAACTGGGTAGACCCTTCTGCTACAAGAATGTAAACTTCTCTGTGAAGGCATTTATCTCCATCTATATTTCTTGGCACTTCCTCTCCAAATTCTGCATAAATTCCTCATAGTTAGCACCTTTTTCACTGTCAAAATGATGCCTCTTCTGTCCCTGATCTCCAAAGCTGCTAACTGTTCTCTGGTATGAGTATTCAAAAAATGGATTAGTCTATTGGCCTGCTCAGGCATGTTTCCCAATGATGCCCTGGCCCTTTGAATTTCCACTTGGGCCATTTCTATCAATTCTATTTGTTCATGGATCGTTTGAATTGATTGCCATTGCTCAGTGATAGACTGGCCAATTTTTGTCCACAAAATTATTTTGATGTCTGCTAGAGGTTTATGCAGGGCGAGATATTTTTCCAATGATTTCACCTTATTCTCCAGGGCCCTTACCTATCTAGTTTTCTCTGCCACTATTATCTTATATTTGTCATAGCTTACCTCTAGTTTGGCCAATTTTTCTTTTGCCTCTTTAAGCTCTACAATTTGGACCTCCAGCTCTTTTACTGCTTTCTTCCATTCTTGCATGCCCATGCTGGTATTTGGCCCTGTTGTTGTTGTTGAAGCTGAGGTACCTGTTGTTGTAACTATGGGGGGAGCAGTGGTACCTGTTGGATCTATTTTAGGTGGCTGGGAGGTCGACTCTCCCTGCTTCTCTTTAATTGCTTTCTCTAATGCCTTCTCTGTTTCTGCTAATTTCTCATTCATCCTTATTAGTAAACTTACCATGTCCTCATCTTCTTTCTGCTGTGTAACTTCTAAAGTTTGTGGATGCATTATAATTGGCAGCTTTAATTTCTTTTTGAGGGCTACAATGTCCTCCTCCTTCTTCTTTATTAGTGCTTTGATGCCCTTTACATCCTTAGAGTTATGCTCGAGCTCGATGATAATTTCTTCTAAGGACTTAATCCTGTTTCCCTTAGCTAAGGAGGAAGCCTTTTCCAATTCTAATTGGGCAGAGGTATTGTGTAATGAATTTTACAGTTTGTGAGTGAGCAATGCCTTGTCTGCGAAGGTGGAGTACACCATCTCCCCAGTTTTCTTATGTAATTTAATCTGGTCAATTGGGTGGATATCTTTAGAGAAAACTTCCAGATTAGTTCTAATATAATCAGCAGCTGATTGTGGTTGCTGTGTCTTGGGCTTGAAATGACTGAGGATCATTTTCCTTTCCTGAATATCATAAGCAGCCATTAGCCTTTGTTGATTGGTGGTCGTTGTCCTCATTAGATGATTATAAAGTTGCATCCTTACTGGATCATTTTTTGCTTTCATTTCAGTGAAATTTTTCTTGATATCTGAGCTTTGCTTGCTTTGAGGTCTGGTGGATGAAACTTCCACGCTATGTTGCCTCTCTAGCTCTTGCTGGAATGAGCTAGTTGATGTGCCAGGTAATGGAGAATTTTGTTGCTCGGTCCTTTCCTCATCTCTCATGCTGCTTGTGGTATCTTCCAAAAATTCCTCCTCGGAGTAGGGATTCAATCTCTGCCTCTTATCTCCCGGTTGTTCTGCTGGTCCACTGGCAAGGGTATCCTCTTCTCTATCTCTCTTTCTGCTCTTTTCCTCATTTTGAGGAGTTTGTAGTACAGGGGCTTCTGGTGCCTTGGTTTGAGCTGGGGGAACTTGCCCTTGACCCTGTTCTTTTGATGTGGTAGGTTGATTTGCCCTTGTTTTCTATTATGTATCCATCACTTCCTTTCCCTTTGCTGCTGCAAAGCTAGCCTTTTCTGATGCTTGTTGTGAGCTCTCAGCAAAAGATGTATCACCTCTAATGTGCTGGGGAAACTTGAAGGGTACCTGTCCAAAAGAGTCTAGGTTGAGTGTTTTTTCAAGCTCTTTCATTTCCTTTTCCAATTTCTCTTCTTCACTTATCTCTTCAACTAATGTGCCCTCTAGCCACTCTTGTTTATTAGCATATTGCTAGATTTCAGGGATTTTACAATGAACATATGCTGGCAACTTATTTTTCACTTTCCTATAACTTATGAAATGATTGGGGTCATATGGTGCCCAATAGAAACTCTATTTCAGCTTGAGTTTGTGCCCTAAAATATCATCAGCCTCTTGCTAGGCTTCCCTTTTATTGAAGGTGAAAGGGCCAAGTTGATTTCTTATTTTGAGTTGTGCCTTTTTCTTGGCCTCACAGAAATGGATTACATTTGCTTAGATAAATTGTCTGAAGTATTCCAGGGCAAACAATCGCATTGGGACATATTTTGGCAATTTGTAGGGGCACAACTCACAACCATATATTCGAATCACAGTGTGATTCTGGTAAAAGTACCAGTCACCTATGCTCTAACTCTTGGAGAGCTGTAGAATTTTGTACATTTCACGAGAAAATATATCTGGAGGACTTGTCATCAGTAAAGAGGTGGCTGGATATATGAATAGATCAATGAATTCACAATAAGTATAAGGAGAGTAGTAAACATGGTGGAAGACTGGGGTCCAGAAGATTACAGACCTTGTCTCTCCTTTGACATCTAATTTTCTCAGGGGAACTCGAAAACTATCTGGCTGATAGTAGAGCAACAAATGATATATGTATGATATGTATTTAAAAACTCTTTCTCTATCCATGCTCATCAATTGCTCATGGATCTTATAAGCTATGTAGGTGGCATAATCATACCTAACAACGGGGGGCTGTCCTAGTGTAAACATGGATAAGAGGACCAATGTGGTTTCATCTACATACTCACTGGTTTTGAATCCTAGGATGTATGCTATCATGTTAGTAATAAATTTTCCTGCTTCATTAAACCATGTGTCCAGATATGGAGGAGGTTCCTAAGGTTGACAATTTGGTTTCATAAATAATTGGCCTATTCTGGTTATTTCTGAACTTGGCAATTTGGCACCTTAGTCAAGCAAAAATCCCAAGGAAAGAGGAGTCAATGGCCCAGTTGGCTTAAAATGCAGCATCTCATTTATAGATTCAGGGGTGATATAAAATAGAATTTCTCTAGAAGGAGACATCACTGCCCTTTGAGTGGGCTCATAATTGGCACGACATTGGTGAATGAGGTCAGGAAAAACATTGACACAAGAGAGGTAGTACATGGGCATATTGGACTCCCAAATTCCAATGATGTCACCTTTGTTTCTGTAGCTATTCCTGATCTCACAGAAGGCCTGGAGATGAGATTTGTTACCCATTATGTCATTAATCTCGAAATTCTTGTCAGCTAGGGGTAACCATTCAAGTTCTTTATGTGGAGCATTGAGAGGAGCCACATTGAGGGCTACTGTAGCCGGGGCTTCCATCTTATAAATTTTCTTGTATTTTTATTCAGAATGTGGGTCTTTATAGCAACAGTGGGAAAAATAGCAGCCCTGGGGCTTTTTTCCAAGGATTTGTAGATTGGAGCGCTTTGTTTTGACTTTGCTGGGCAAAATTTGTAGCAAAGAATGAAGCCTGGAGGGTTTTGTCAACAAGGAATGGGTAGAAATAGTTTCAGGGCCTTTCCTTTGGCAATCATAGACCAGAGGGACCTTGAGCTTAGCCTAATGGGAGAAATTTGCAGAGGGAGCAGGAGTTGGTAGGTTTTTTTAGTAGAAATTGGGCAAAATAGTAGTTTCAGTGGGAAATTTTGTAGAGGGAAGTCGAAACAGGGGGCTTGGGAGCAAGGCTCAGGTGAATACCTATTTTTATCGGCTTACTGGGCGAACTCTATAGACAGGTACGCAATGTGCAAGTTTCTTGATGAAAAAAAGGCCAAGAGAGTGGTCATGGTGTATTTATTTGCAGGCAGCAGGGTGAATTTTAACAATATTCTGGGTTTCCCGGACAATTCTACAAAAAAAAATCGAAATTCAGAGGGTTTTTTAGCAGGATTATGATAAATACCTATTTTAGCAGTGCACTGGAGTTACTCACCGGTTGGGTGATGACTTGTAGAGTGGGATGACAGGCTATGGTGGTCGAGGCGACAGACTGGAGGTTTGGTGGTGATTTTATCATAGTATGCATGCACAGGTTCCACAAAATAATGCAATAACAATGGATGAAAACAATCACTTTCACGGGCTTTTTGACAAAATTTGGCTTTATGGGCATTTTGGCGCTTTTTTGTGATGACATCATCATGACGTAGATTTTTTGTTGTGTAGCGGGGTATGGAAGGTGACGTAGAGGATGACCTAGCACTGAGGTGGAAATAGTGACGTGGATGTGACGTCACAAGATGACATCAGCAATGGGAAGTGAGGGCGGTATGTGGTATTATCGCACCACTTTTTGGGTAGCAGCGGTGTTGAGTGGGGGGGTCGCGATACAGCCGGGTGGGCTATGCGTGTCCCCTGTACGGCGGAGAAACCACCATTTTCCCGGAACATAAACTTCAGGTGTAGGGGGAATTGCGATACAGTTGTGCACCATCGGATCTCAGAGCCTGGATCCAACGGTCGACGACGAATGGGAAACAGTGGGGGTCGCGGCATGGGGACCCACCATAATATCTCAATGCTTTATAATGTTTTTGTAGGGTTTTTCAATGTATTTTAACTTTGGACTTTGGCAGATTGGTTATTCATATAACCGAATGTTAAATGGAACCCAATATTTACATGCCCACAAGGGGTTATTATAAGGTTCCAAGTGAACCTATAATTCCCGAAGATCTTTACTATATGGCTATGTTGCCAAGGGTCAGGATATTAGTTTTTTAGGGGCTTTTTATGTATTTTTATATGTAATAGGGGTCGGGAAACATTATATAGGAGCTATATAATAGAGTTAGGAGGTTAAATATGAATATGTGGGATGGATATGTATGAATAAATGCTAATATTATAGAGTGAAAAACTTAGGCATGGGGGAATGAAAGGATACCAAATTATGAAGTTTGGGAAACTTGGCAAAATGGAATAGAAACATTTTACACAAAAGATTTGGCTTGTTTTGCCTAGGTGAAAACACAGTTTCACTTAGTTTTTTCCATGAAATGAAGTGGACTAAGGGCAGTGAGCAGATCTCATTGTCCTTGGGGGGGTGTTAGTAAGTGTTCTTGGAAAAATGAGGGAAATTAGTCATGCTCCATTTGTTTTGTAACCACCTTGCCATAGCACCTTATGATATTTATGAGATGAAACATGTTCCAAAGGACCAAATTACTCATAAACCTACTTCTACAAAATCAAAACTGCCAACCCAGCCCAGTACACCTAACATTTTTTCTTCATTTTCATTGGGTGCATTTGAACTAGCAAAACATGATTCTCTTCTTTCCTTTTAGCTGCCCTCCTATCTAAGTTCTACCCTTATCTCTTCCAAGGGCCCAGATTAAGCTGTTGAGACCCTTTGCTTCTCTACCTAACTACTTGTCTGCCAAGCTTGAACTGTTTGTACAGACCTTTATTGTCTATTCTAAGACAAGTAAATTCAAACATGATCTAGCCAGGATTAGACTGTCTAGCTATTCATCAACTGTGGCAAGAGTCAACCACTTGTACATAGTGAAATTCTACAAAATATGGAACCTTTGCAGCATGGAAAGGATGAACATATTTGGCACTTCTTCAGTCAATCATGCAAAATGAAACCTATTGGTATAGGAACCTAACACCATATTCGCATCCAATTACTTCCATCACTGAGTTGTCCCGCAAGCCATGCTACTGATTTGGAACTTTGTTGAGAAATTAAGTTGTCGTAGATTCAAATCAAGCCGTCAAACTAAGTATGCAGTAAGCGATTGGAAATTTTGAAATTTGTGAGACAGGTGACATTGGGCATTCACCGAAATGTGTTGAGCATTGTGATACATGTATACTTATAAATTGTAAATGAATTTTTATAAAGAATTAGGCAAGGATGAGTATCAAGGATTAAGTTAAGTCAAGATTTATTTGTTTAATGTAATCTAGTTGACAACAATTGTAAAATATTAATGTTAACAAAATTGTAAGCTAAAATGTTAGTGAGTCATATAGATCAGCTAATCTTTATCTTTCATATAATTTGTCAAATACAAACTCTCCATATATCATTAGAAAACATCAACAATAAAACAACAAACAAAGTTAGCAATATTGGATATCTTAATTTATTTAAGAAAACAATATCATTTCCCCACAAAATTTAATAATTTTGTTACTTTCATTTATTTAAAATTTACCTCATATTAAAAATTAATAATTAATAAAAAAAATTACTTTGATATAAATAAAAAGCAATAAAAAGAATTTCCTTTTCTTTTTTCAAATTTAACATCATATATATACATTTTCTAAATATCTAGAAAATCAAGTCATTCCGTTTTCATTCCTAATTTATCTAATAATTTTTTTATATTTTAATAAACTACAAATATCACGTTGCATTTTCTCTGTTAGTATGTCATCCCGTTTTCATTCCTACTTTATCTAATAATTGTTTTATATTTTAATAAACTATAATTATCGCGTTTCTTTTTCTTTGTTAGTATTATATTGTGAAAGTCGTTGGGGTATGAACACATACCGCAAATCAAAATATTGAACCTGCTCTAGTATATTATTGAATTTCATTTAAAGAAAAAAAATTGTGTATGAGCCTGGACAGGAACAAATTTCAAAGGAGGATGTTTTATTTTATTTTATGAATTTATATTGCTTAACCGCTGTATTTAATGATTGGATTTTAAATCAAAGATGATACATAATCTTTTAATGATTGGATTTTAAATAAAAAAATGATATATGATCTTTACGTGGAGTATATAACAACGATAAAGGAATCCGGAAACAAACAGCAGATTGCTTTACTCACCTATGCCCCTTCGCATGGATTCATAACCATTCTCATTTTCTTTTCTTTTTATTTGCATCTATATTGAAAAATTATATAACTTTTAGTATAATATTTACATACCTTAGTTATGGAATATTTACCACATAGTACTTAGTAAATGTTTTTGATTAAATTATATTCTTAGCAAATGGAGTATTATCTCTAATTTTCTATGATAACTTTTTATATATGATTTTTTCCCAAATTCCTCATCGGAACCAAATTCACATTTTGACACTGCCAATGATGTGACATGTTTTGAGGATGTTAAACAACAATGCCAATTTTCCACAAATGTTAAGCGTGTTTCCCATGGAAATTTCTCACAATATTGTGGGTAAGTGATCCAACTAAAATATTGTTTGTGTTAATAGAAATTTTGCACAAGTTATATTTGGATGTTAGACAATACAATGTTCTATGAGACTTCTAAATATGGTTATTTAGTTAGGAGGATTTCACGAGCTTGTTTACTCCAATTTCATCCCCATGCTCACCAAAATCCTCCAAGCTTCCTTTGCATGACAAAGTTCACAATCAGTACCATTCCCTGGTGAAAACTATGATAGCAGTCCAATTTGTAAGTCAAAGAAATCCATAATTCAAATGTAGGCATTGTTGTTTTTCTTCTTTAGGCCCTCTTCTAGATGTAATGGTATGGTCTCTACTACGACACCATGTATTTTCCTCACTGTCGATGCTCAGAATGTAGAAATTTTAAAAATTTAACTTTATATTAATGGACTCCTCTCCTAATGATCATCAATAAAAAACTTCAAGATTTGGGATCCATCATAAACTACTGAGTCTCCAACAATATCCTCCTTCAACTGCATTTCAAGACTAGTTCTTAAACTACAATTATAAGCTAATAGTGAATGTCATAAGCGATTGTTTTAGATTATATTAGATTAATCTCACTATTACATCATATCAACTGATGCATCATCTTCAACTACTAGTTACTTCCTCCTAGAAGATTAAATAACAATATTATAATCCTTACCTAATATTATAATTAATTATCTATATGTTATTATTATTATTATTATGATATATGTTGATCCAAAAAAAAAAAAATGAAGGTTTGATGAAATGATTTGCAAGCTAGTTTATGTATTTTAGGAAATGGATTGTGATTGCAAAAACTAAAGTAAATTTTGTAGTATTTTAATAGTTTAAATGGACAACATGCAACATTAAAACACAACAAATTGATGATGGAGTTCAACCCTCCTGGGCTATGTCTCTAGGTCCAACTTCCAATGGTGGCATTTTTTACTATATGCATGAATGTTCAAATACATCAACATGAAAGTCTCAATTTGCAAAAATAACGTTTCCATTGCATCTTGAATGCCTAAAAGCCCTTGTGTAGGCTCTTCTTGGGCTTAGAAAGGTTGAAAAATGGCCAAGATAGGCCTCCTTAAAACTTCTTGTTAATATCTCTACAAATTGGTCTCCTTTACAAAACTAAGCAACAAAATCATTCTATCCCAATTGGTAGGGCAGGTAGTTGGAAACTTGTAGGTTCCAAGCTTGATCCACAAATCTTGATGGGGTTGGTTTTCTTCGATATATATATATATATATATATATATATGGGCCAAAGCCCCTCCTGGCCTCTGCACACTTGGTTACATGGATTCATGTGGGATCGAGGGGCTTGAGCCATAGGCCACACACCATCTATGGACCCATTCCCAGTGTCATGGTGTTAATATTATCTAGCCTAGGGTGTGAGCAGGGTGCCACGCGCCCCACCCGTAAGTCTCTTGGTGTTAATATGCACTAGGCTTAACGTGTTGGAATGGTGGCGTGCACTCTGCCCAATTCACTTCTGCCACGATGATGTGGCTACCAAAAAACATGGGTTAGGTCAGTCGTGTGTTCCCACCGGCCTGTCTGTCCCCCTAACCACTCCACTATATCATTTTAAGTATAAGTCATAGACCATGTTTTAATGAGTATGATGTTTGCTTAACGGTAGAGTGGTGGAGTAATAGATTTGAGGTTGGTGGGTCAAATCCTAAGGAGGATTGTCAGTCGGTTAAACTAATTTTTGGCACTAATAATAACTCCAAGTGGTAGCCTCTATTTGGACCACATCATACCCTTTGATTAGCTTAGGATTGACCCATCTCACAAACTTTCCAACCAATACCAACGCGCCATGTGTCACGGGATTGGCCGATCTTCTAATCATATAATCTAGTCATCAGATGATAGCATGATGTCATCATATAGACTGCCACATGGCATGTGTACCCTGCACAGTCAACCCTACAGGTTTTCTTTTAGTTGTTTGCCAAAAACTTCAGAACGTGATAACTTCATCATATGGTGTCATATTGAGGTGATACAAGTGTCGTTGGAATTAAAACAATGAGATCTACAATTTCGAACCAATTTCAAGAGATTTTGAGAACTTTTATTTTTTAGCATATTCTTGATCCCCTAGATCAATCCTCCCCACTAAAAGATTTTGGATGACCAAAAGTTTGTTTTTATTCAACAAATAAGTTAGGGTACAACTCCTTGAATATCTCTAAGGATGGCCTGGTGCAGACGATATGGATAACCTTTCAAATCTAGCAGTGATTTCTTCAATATCAGGCCCAATTTCTCTTTCTCCTTATTTATGCATATCAGTCATTAAACTGACAGCTTCATGGATTTCCCCTCTGGCCCTACAACCCTTGTTAATTGATAAAATAGGACTCTACTCCTATGAGAGCTGTAATTCAAAAAGAATTACCTTAGAACACTATCGACAACTTTAAAACACTATCGCGGGTTAATACCTTCCCCTTTCCCTTTTTCCTTTACAGAAATCGACAATCACTATTGGCGTATTCCTAAAGAGTGAACACTTGGTTCACTTTCAAGTTGCGATGTGATCGTCCTTGCGGACCCAACACCTTTATCCGCTCCTCCCTATAACAATTTCGGATTCGAAATATCGGGGTTCGAAGTTCTTATCAGCGCCTCTCCGGTTTGCGATGCGATGGGTTCCTCGAACCCGACAGCTCCTTTTGCCTTCTATATAATATTTTGGCTCCGGAATGTCGGAGCTCGCACTGCAGCAGTTCTAAAGGTTTTCACTCCACTTAAACTTCTTCGATGCGATATTTTGATCTGACCCGATATGGCATACAAAATTCTCAATGAAGTTTCAAATCCAGAACAGTGTTCCGCTTAAGGAATTCTCTGTGGAAACAAAGTTATTCAAATAACTCTGTAAAACAATATTCGAAAGCTTGCGCGCACCGATATAAGGAAAAAAATGATCCTTAGGCCTCAATCAAGCACCGTGCGGGAAAATTAAGGCGAATTCATCACTTTCTACTGACAATAATCAAGCTAGTTAACACATGCATACAAATTTAAATTAATAGAAGGCTCTTATTTCTGATAGACAGAGAGAAAGTTTCCAGGGAATAACGCTTTCGGCCCGCTCCTCCTCCCTCTGGGAGTCTCGTTGCCTCTTTATTTATAAATAATTGATAGGCTTTCTCCGACCTCATCTATTACAAAAGCATTCTTTACATAGAATGATTTAAAGCGTAAAGCTTTAGTATAGTTTAGCTAACAATGATATAATTAGCATGTTTTATTCTCAATCCTACTCTATCTTAACCTAGGAAAACATGGAAATAGCTGGCTAAAGGACCCCACTCCCTTGCCTGCAAATTTTTTTGGATTTTTGGAATATATTTGAAGACTTTTTCCGTCTGAGTCACATGCTCCTGCATCAAACTCCCGAGGACAAAATTCTTCATGGGCTCCTATCCATGAGCTCGTCTACAGATTTGCCTAGTTTCTAAAGGACGTCTTCTGTAACCCAAGTAGCTTCAGCAGTTGGTTGTCCCTTCCATTTTACTAAATACTGGAAGTACACTTGTCCCCTTGTCTTCTTATGCACCTTCTTGTCCAGAATTCTTTGTTGTGGGTAACTATTTTACCTAGTTAATCTCTGGAGTCCCCTGATCCTGTGCTGTATCATTTGCAGTTTCATTCTCATACTTGTACAAGTCTGCAACATTAAAAATTGGTGATATTTCCACTTCAGGTGGTAATTCAATCTGATAAGCATTTGGAGAGAATTTCCTCAATATTCTACACGATCCATTTTTCTTGAATTTCAATTTATTATACTCCCTCTTTGGAAATATCTCCTTTCTGAGATGTGCTAAAACCAAATCCCCAACTTCAAAGTTCACCTCTCTTCTCCTCATATATGCTCTGGTTTTGTACTTGATATTGCTATCCTGTAGTTGTTGCTTCACTTGTTCATGTAATGCCTGCATTTCTGAAGCAATGTCTTCACCCCCTGCACTTCTCATTTCTTCTTTTCCCAAATTCCTTAATTCAGATATTTCTCTTGGGTGCATCCCATAAACAATATGGAATGGAGTCTGTCCTCTGCTTCTGTTCGGTGATTCGTTATATGAATCCTCAACTTGTGCTAACACTTGATCCAATTGCTTTGGATGTTTTGTAGTAAGGCTCCTCAAAAGATTGCCTAAACTTCTGTTCACAACTTCAGTCTGTCCATAAGTTTGTGAATGATAGGCAGAACTAAAACATAATTTAGTTCCCAGCTTCTTCCATAGTGTTCTCCAGAAATGTCCAACGAATTTTGAATCCCTGTCTGAGACAATGCTTTTGGGCAACCCATGCAATCTTACAATCTCTTTAAAAAACAAATTAGCAATGTGAGAAGCATCACTAGTTTTATAACATGGAATAAAGTGTGCCATTTTTGAAAAGCTATCCACTACAAAAAAAATTGAATCATAACCTCTTTGAGTCTTTGGTAATCCCAACAAAAAATCCATACTTACCATATCTCAAGGCCTATCTGGAATTGGTAATGTGATATACAAACCTGTGTTTTGGCTCCTTCCTTTTGCATATTGGTAGACTTTACAATTTCTTACGTACTTTTCCACTTCAGATTTCATTTTCGGCTAGAAATAAAATCTATTGAGCTATTCAAAAGTCTTCTCTACCACAAAATGTCCTGCAAGTCCTCCATTATGTTTCTCTTTGATTAAACTATCTCTTATTGAACATTTTGGTATGCACAGCTAATTTTTCTTAAATAACAATCCATCTTGTAGGAAATAATCCAACCATTTTATCCTATCTACCAAAACAGGATTTTTACAAGCCTCAAATGCCTTTTTAAAATCTGAATCGATCTCATATAATTCCTTAAGAAAATCAAAACCAAACACTTGGATTTAACTCTCTTGAAGAAATACCTTCTCCTACTTATGGCATCTGCAACTTTGTTTTACTACCCAGTTATATGCTTCAACACAAAATGGAAACCTTGAACATATTCTACACATTTAGCATGTTCTTGGCTGAGATTTGGCTGCTGCATTATAAACTTTAATGCATGGTTATCTGAATAAAGAATAAATTCTTTTGACATTAAATAATGCCTCCATTTCTTTAATGGTTGCACAATTGCGTAGAACTCCTTATCATAAGAAGAATACTTCTTTTTTGAATCATTTATCTTTTCAATAAAATAAGATATTGGTCTATCTTCTTGGCTTAAAACTCCTCCAATTGCTTCTCCATTAGCATCACACTTTACTTGAAAAGGTTTGTTAAAATCAGGAAGGACCAAAACAGGCTTTTCAGTTATTTTCTTCTTTAACAGCTGAAAATTTATCTCTGCTTCAGCATTCCATTTAAATGGTTGTTTGTCCTTCTTTATGGTCTCAATAATAGGCGTATTGATCTTAGTAAAATCCTTAATGAATTTTCTGTAAAAACTAGCAAGACCGTGAAAACTCGTTACCTCAAAAACACTCTTCGATGAAGGCCACTCCATAATTGCCTTGATATTCTCTGGATCCATCTTCAGCCCTTCAGCAGAAATAAAAAATCCTAATTACACCAGCTCCTCTTTCCCGAATGAACACTTCTTCAGATTCATCAATAGTTTTTCTTGTTGTAGCTTCTGTAAGACATAATTTAAATGCCTCACGTGCTCGTCCTTGGACCTGCTAGAGACTAACATATCATCCAAATATACTATTACAAACTTATCAATTAACTCTTTAAGAAATTCATTCATGAGTCTCATGAATGTAATTGGTGCATTTGACAATCCAATAGGAATTACTCTCCATTCATAGAGTCCCTCATTGGTCTTAAAAGCGGTTTTCCACTCATCCCCCTCTCTTATCCTTATCTGATGATACCCACTTTTGAGATCTAGTTTTGAAAAATATTTTGCTCCACTGAAGCAATCCATTAAATCTTCGATTCTTGGTCATGGAAATCTATACTTTATTGCGATTTTATTGATGGCTTTTGAATCTATACACATTCTCTAGCCTCCATCTTTCGTTCGGCTCAACACTGTTGGCACTGCGCAAGGACTCAAGATTTCTCTAATCAGCCCCTTGTCAAGCAATTCTTGTACCTGTTTTCTTAACTTCTTCATTTTATGTAGGAGTCATTCTATATGCTACTTTGTTAGGTAGGCTTGCTCCAAGAATCAAATCTATATGATGAATAATTCTTCTAATGGGTGGTAATTCATTAGGAAAATTATCAACAATAATACCACAATATTTCTCCAACATTTCTTGAAGTTCAATGGGTAAATTGGAAACTTTAGTAGAGGTCATTATTACCTTGGTATTGCAAATTACAGCAAAATTTACCTCATTTTCTTCGATTTGCTTCAAGTATTCCTTTCCTCCAAGTAACAGAGTTTTTGGATCAGTCTTCTGTCCTAGTACATCTTCTTCTTCCAGAGGTAAAAACGTATGCTTGACACCATCTTTTCCAAACTTGTAGGTGTTTCTTTTCCCATCATGTATGGCTCCTCTGTCATATTGCCAAGGTCTTCCAAGCAACATGTGACACACATCCATGGGCATCACATCACAAACAATTTTATCTTTATATTTGCCCACCTAAATTCCACTTCACACTGTTCATTTATTAACACTTGATGTCCCTTTTGCAACCATGACACTTTGTAAGGTGTTGGATGCTTCATTGTCTTCAGCTTCAATTTCTCCACTACTTCTGTAGAGACTAAATTGTCATTGTTGCCACTATCAATGATCATTTGGCAACATTTCCCTTGAACTTTACACATTGTCCTGAATAAAGTCTTCCTTTGTGGTGGTTCAACCACCTCCTTTGCTGGCTTAAGTAGGACTTTATTAACTACCAAAGATTCTCCTATTTCTGGTATATTTTCTTCTTCTGCTACTACTACCACCGGTGCTTCTCCCTCAACTAGAGCAACAATTGCATTCCTCTTATTTGTTTCTACATTCTCTGGGCACTCAAAAGCTCTATGTCCCAGCTTGTTACATCTGTAACATCTTATTTCTCTCCCTCTTCCTCTGTCTTCTCTTCCTCTGCCTTCTCTTCCTCTAGAAAAACTCCCTCTGCCTCTTGCATCACCTCCTGTGGGTGCATGCTGGGTTGAGCTGCTGCTAGCTCCATATTTAGGTGTTGTAGATCTTCCTATACCACCTTGACTTCCCTTTCCTCTGAAAGTCCCCCCCCCTCTGGCACGCTGCTTTACCATGAGTTTTTCTTTAGCTTTCAGTTCTATTTGCTAAGCTTCCTCTACTGTTTTTGGAGACAGTAGACTTATCTCATCTTGAATGTCCATCCTGAGGCCATTCATATATCTAGCCACCTTCTCATCTGTATCTCAGGCTTCTCCAGCTCTTATGCTTACTTCATAGAACCCCTTTGTGTACTCTTTTATTGTCAAAGATCTCTGCCTAAGATTTTGCATTTGTCTAAACAAAGTTTGCTGATAATTACTTGGCAAAAGCTTACCTCTTAACTTTGTTACCATCCCGCTCCAATTCTTGATTGGTTGCTTACCAAGTCTCTTCCTTTCTGCCTGCACACCATCCCAGCAGAGCGCTGCATGGCCTTTTAACTTGGTGACAGCAAACTTCACTTTCTTCTCATCTTTTGTTTCTTCATAATCGAAGAATTTCTCCATGCCATTAATCCAGTCTATCAATTCTTCTGGATTCAGTCCTCCTTGGTATACCGATACCTCGGTCTTTGGCCTGGCTATCGATCTCAGCACTGACTGAAATAACCTCATCTCAGGAGTAATCTCTACAACTTTCTTCTTTGTAGCTTCAACCTTGGGTTCGCTAACATCTCCATCATCTAAGTTTTTGTCTGAGGTTAACGCATCCAATCTAGCTTGCATCTGTTGTAATGCTTCCATTATTTCAGCATTTGTAACAGGTCATCCTCTTCCACCACATCCTCATCCTCTTCCAAATCTAAATGCCATAGCGACTTTCCTTCTCCTGCTTCTGAGATTCAATCCAATGTCAGTTGGATGCACTGATACCACTAATGATGGCCTGGGTGTAGGTGATATGGATAACCTTTCAAATTTAGCAGCGATTTCTTCAATATCAGGCCCAATTTCTCTTTCTCCTTCTTTATGTGTATCAGTCATTAAACTGACAGCTTCATGGATTTCCCCTCCGGCCTTACAACCGTTGTTAATTGATAAAATAGGACTCTACTCCTATGAGAGCCGTAATTCAAAAAGAATTACCTTAGAACACTATCAGCGGCTTTAAAACATTATCGCGGGTTAATACCTTCCCCTTTCCCTTTTCGGGAATCGCTATCGGCATATTCCTAAAGAGTGAACACTTGGTTCGATTTCAAGTTGTGATGTGATCGCCCTTGCAGACCCGACACCTCTATCTGCTCCTGCCTATAATGATTTCGGATCTCGAATATCGAGGTTCAAAGTTCTTATCAGTGCCTCTCCAGTTTGGGATGCGATGGGTTCCTCGGACGCGACGGCTCCTTCTACCTTCTATATAATATTTCGGCTCCAGAATGTCAAAGCTCACACTACGATAGTTATAAAGGTTTGCACTCCACTTACACTTCTCCGATGCGATATTTGGATCAGACCCGATATGGCATACACAATTCTCAATGAAGTTTCAAATCCGGAACAGTGTTATGCTTAAGGAATTCTCTGTGGAAACAGAGTTATTGAAAGAACTTTGTGAAACAATATTCAGAAACTTGGGCGCACCGATATAAGGAAAAAAAACAATCCTCAGGCCTCAATAAAGCACCATGCAAGAAAATTAAGGCGAATTCATCACTTTCTACTCACCATAACCAATCTAGTTAACACATGAATACAAGGCTCTTAATTCTGATAGACAGAGAGAAATTTTTCAGGGAATAATGCTTCTGGCCGACTCCTACTCCCTCTGGGAGTCTTGTTGATTCTTTATTTATGAATAATTGATAGGCCTTCTTAGACCTTATCTGTTACAAAAGCATGCTTTACATAGAATGATTTAACATGTAAAGCTTTAGTATAGTTTATCTAACAACGATATAATTAGCATGTTTTATTCTCAATCCTACTCTATCTTAACCTAGGAAAACATGGAAATAGTTGGCTAAAGGACCCCACTCCCTTGCCTGTAGATTTTTTTGGATTTTTGGAATATGTTTGAAGACTTTTTCCCTCTGAGTCACATGCTCCTGCATCATCTAGCCACCTTGATTTTCTTGGATTGGTACCTTTAAGCTCCACATGAATATACTCCACATTTCCTCTGCATGAAGTTCTTATCCTCCTATCAGGAATTGAGACTTCCGGCAACTCATTTAAATATTCAATAGAAAAATATTCTATAGATTGAATCTGAATATTCTCTTCTTGATTAACAATCATAGGAGGCTCATACAATCTCAAGTTTTCCACATTCCCGACAGAATAAATTTGCATGTAAGGTGTAAAATCTAATCAGAAAGTGTTGTTACCAATCTTCTCCAAGATTTTTAAAGGACTATATCTAATTAGCTTGAGCCTTTTACCTTCACCTTCTAATTTTCCATTGCTGATGTACAACCAGAATTTATCTCCCACTTGGAAATCATGATCAACCTGATGCTTATGATGTCTTGCTTTATACTTGGCTTGGATTTTCTCAGACTATTGTTGTAATATCAGATGCACTAATTGGATTTTTTCAATGAAATGCTTGGATTTGTCCACATCACTATGTCCATCTACTGCAATATATTTACCAAAGATGAAATCCAAAGGGGACTTTGGAAAATAATCCAAACATGCTTCAAATGGATATAATTTTGTGGATGAATGCTTGGCATGTTGTATGCATGTTAGATGTAATGCAAATGCTCATACTAAATTTTACAATGCTTACCACAATATCATTGAATGAGATGCACTACTTTCAATTCACTACTTATGTTTGGCCATTGGTTTGTGGATGAAATGATGTGCTCTTCTTTAACTTTGTGTCCATGACTTCCCATAAACTTCACCAAAACTTCCCGATAAATTGAGAACCTCAATCATAAATAATCAAAGTACATAACCCAAAATGAACCCATACATTTGGAAGAACATATAATAGCATAAGTGTCCTCAAACACAAAAAAATTATTTACAAGGAAAATAAATATTACATAAAATCTGCAAGAGCTTATAGACGATCACTCAACACTCTTGTAAATGGAGAGGAACAAGCTTTAAATAATCTTGTGTCCAAAACTAATTTTGTTACAGGTCACTTTTTTCATTTACAAGTTTCCATTTGCATGTAATGATCTCAAAAAAAGAAACTAACTATTTTCCTAAATTAGTTCCTAAGAAACAACTTTCTAGATGTCATATATTTTACACCAATTAGCTATTCTAAAATGTCTCCAATATCTAATTAAATATTCTAGATAATTGAATATTGGACTCTAAATAATTAAACTATAGTTTATTTATTTTTGATCATCTAAAATTCCCCCATTTGATCCAAAGGTACATTGCAACATATACCAAGTTCATCCTTGAACATTGTAAATTTGATCCTGCCAAGTGGTTTCGTGAACATGTCCGAAATCTCATCTTCTAAAGGACAATATATCAGCTTGATGACCTTATTTACAATGGGAGTTCTCATGTAATGACACTTTGTGTCCACATACTTTATTTTGGAATGGAAAACTGGATTTTTGAAAAGCTTTATGGGTGATTGGTTGTCGATGAATAAAGATGTGGCTTTTTCTTGAGAAATCCCTAAATCTTGAAAAAATATGCATAACCAAACTATTTTACATGTTTCTTTCCATACTAATATATATTTTGGCTATGCCAAAGAAGTGTCCACTTTAGCTTGCTTCTTGCAACTCTATGAAACTGCAACTAAACCCATGTTCATCAAATAACCTGATGTTAATGCCTAATCTACAATACTTCCAGCAAAATCTTCATCTGAATATCCTCCATATACAAAGTTCTTAGTCTTTTGTAAATAAGACCAAAATCTTTCATCCTTTGGATATATCTAAGGACCCTTTTTGTTGCATTCTAGTGGTTGTCCCTTTGGTTCATGCATAAAGCGCAACAAAATAATGACTGCATAAGATAAGTCTAGGTGAGTGGTTGTCAAATAGATCAAGCATCCAATCAACTATCTATAAGTAGTATTGTTCATGAATTCCCCCCCTTAAAATTTTGAAAGTTTTAAGTTTTGTTACATTGGGGTGAGAATGGGCTTCCAATGTTGCATTCCAAATCTTTGAAGAAGTTCAGATGCATATTTTCTTTGACAAATGAGAAGATTGTTTAGTTGTTGGAATACTTCAGCTCCAAGATAGTAGTGAAGTAATCCCAAATAGGTCATCTTAATTCTAAACTCAATTCCTTTACCTGTAAAATATGATCATTATTGGTCCCAGTAATGATTAAGTCATCCACATACGTAACTAGAATCACCACATTTTTACCTTGTTGACACACATATAAAGTATCATCAGATTCACTTCACTTAAATTGAACCTTATGGAGGTACTGGTCCATTTTAGCATACCATGCTTGTGGAGCTTGTTTCAATTCGTATAAAAACTTGATCAGCTTGTGTACTTTGTGTTACTGGCCTTCAATCACAAAACCTAGAGGTTGAGTCATATAAACTTCTTCTTGCAAGTCATCATTAAAGAAGGAAATTTTAACATTAATCTCATGGACATTCCATCTGTTTTGAGTTGTTAATGCATGTGTTAATTTGATGGTGTTCCTTTTTCTGTAGCTACAAAATTTTCCTCATAGTCGAACCTTTACTAATAGGACTTGCCATGTATTTGTCAATGTATCCATATGGCTTATACTTAATTATGTCAACCCATTTTCATATAATGGGTTTCATATTATTGGGACAATCAACAAGTTTCCAAGTATTGTTTTCCATCACTTCCTTGTATTCTTCAACCATTTCCTTTTTCCATTATATATGTTTTACTGCCTCTTTGTATGTGGAGGGCTGAGTAAAATCATTTGTTCTTAGGGAAACATTATCTTCATTTCTTTGTGAACTTTGTCTTCCTGTTTTGTTTTGTTCATCTGTCTTGAAATCCTTCAAAAGAAAATGGCCCATTTAGGTAGTTGATGTTCATTTGTTTGTCGATATGCATAATCACCATCACTATAAAGTGGATTGATATAAACAGATGTTCTTTGATCATATGAAGGTTTAGGGGGTGGAGAGTAACTATGAAATGAACTTCTACTAAGAGATTTAGATGAACTTTTGGAAGATCTATGTGGTCTAGATGAAGTAGGTGAGTTATATGAACCAGTTTCTGATGAAGACAATTGAATATCCTACCAATGTTGTATACCTGGTTTGTTTTGCATTCTGATTTTCTTTTTATGTCCATTAGTTTCCAATTTTTGTAGAATAATTCTTATCTCTGCGGAACTCTTGATTTTTGTTTCATCAAATATAACATCCCCGCTGACAATAAACTTTCCATTGGACAGAAGATGATATCCCTTCTTTTCATCGGAATACCCAATCAATATACACCTCAAACTTCATCAATCAAGCTTAGATCACTTTTCTTTTGGATCTAAGGCATAACATACTGAACATATTGAACCAAAAACTTTGAGATGTTTGAATCAAGGCTTGAAACCAAACCATGGTTCATATGTTGTAATTCCATCCAAATAAGTAGTATGAGACCTGTTCCTTAAGTATATTGTTGTATGTATTACTTTTGCCAAATATAAGGGACTTAAAGTTTTGAAAGTTAGCATGGATCTTTCCATTCTTAACGAAGCGTGGCTTATTCTCTATCCTACTACATGTTTCTATGGAGTGTAGACATTTGTAAGTTTTCTTTTGATACCATTGTTTGTGCAATAAGTTTGGAATTCAATGGAAGTTAATTCTCCTCCATTATCTATCCTGAAAGTGCAAATTTTATCTTTAACTTCATTCTCAATGAGTTGGCCAAAAGTTTTAAACTTTTCAAATTCTTTTGACTTTTGTTTCAAAAAATAAACCCAAGTCATTTGATTAAATTCATTAATGAAGAGTAGAAGTATCTACATCCTCCTAGAGAAGTGTGTAGAGGTACACAAATCTCACTCCGAACTAATTGAAAATGCATATTTACATGCCATGAACTTGTTGGAAAATCCTCTCGACTTTGTTGCCCATAAATGAAAGCTTTTCATTTTTCACTTTCTTTATTAAAAGCTGGATTTCCTTTAGCCATTCCCTAGTTTTGAAGTTCAAAGAGACTTTCAAAGTTTAAATTCCCATATCGAACATGTCAAAACCTTATTAGTGAAACATCTGAACTTTTTCATCCTGCAAAAACATATTTTATGGAATGATTCTTCCTTTCATCTTTAGAAATTTTCCATCTTCATATCTTGTCATGACAGTCTTCATATTCTGTTTGATGGAGTTGATTTTTACTAAGTCATCGTCCATAACAACTTGATGTCCTGGTTGTCGAATCATGACAAATGAAAATGAATTCTTCTTGAAAGTTGGTACATACCAAAGATTTGAATTTAGTTTTTCTCCAATTCCATGAACATAAAATTTTACTACACCTTTTCCACAAGGATTGTGTCTTGTGTCATCTATAAGAAAGATTGAATTAAGATGACACTGTTAAAAAGTCAAAAGGAAGTCACGTAAAAAATTAATATGTTGTGTTTCCCCTGTATCTAAGGTCCAAGCATCTTCATAATTACTTTTAAGATATGTGGAGACATGCAATTTTGTTGATTTTGAACTTTTAAGTGCAGTGACTACATGTTTTGAGCCATAATCTTCTTGATCATCAGCAAACTTTGCCAAGTGGTGTTGAAAAATTGGAATTTTTTAATAGAAGTTCGATAATCTTCAACATAATGACCAACTCTGTTACTTCTTCCACAAAAAAATTGATTGAAATATTTGCCTCTACCTTGAATTTGTCCTCTACCTCTGCTTTGCCCTCTACCTTGATTTTGTCTTCTGCCTTGAATTTTTCCTCTTCCTTGATTTTTTCCTTTGCCTTGATTGTTGCCTCTGATTTTCCCTCTACCTTGATTTTCCCCTCGGTTGAGTTTGTCATCTTCCTTGATTGATGTCTTTGCATTGATTGTTGCCTCTGCCTTGACTGTTTCCTATGCCTTGAATGTTGTATCTTCCTGAACTATTTCCTTTGCTAAATTTGTTCCATCTACCTTGACTTCTACATAGACCTTGCCCCCCGCCTTGATTCTTATTTTTGTGCCCTCTTCGTCTCCCTCCACAACTATCAATTGAATATTTACTAGTGCTAGCTTCTGTAAAGAAGACATATTTTCCAACCCGTTTCTTGTTTCCAAAAGTTTTTTCGTGTTAAGCTAGCATTTCACTTAATTCATCGAATTTTAACTTTTGTAGTTTTCCAATTAATAGTAAAGTTTCCAAGAAATGTATGTATGAAGAAGAAAAAATCAACAATCCAAATAATAGTCATGAAACTATCATCCACTCGTTGAAATCCAGCCTTTACTATTTCCTTCTTATTGTTCTTAAGTCTAGAAATGTATTCAAGTACATGTCCCCCTTCTATTAATTTTTGTTGAAGCAACTTCAAATGAAGATCAAGTTTCTTAGATTCAGGTAATGTATCGAATAAATCTTAAAATGTTCTGCAAGAATACCATGCATCAGAATCATTTTCAATGTGAACAAACATTTCATCATTAACTGAATATTTGATTAATGTTAATGATTTGGCATTTTTGATCTCTTATTTAGCTAGTGAATCTCCATCTGTAGGTTTTCCTGGTTTAACATCACCGTCACATACATAATTCTAAAGTTCATTGTAGATCAAAGTGCTTTCTATGTGCCTTTTCAATGTCTAGTGATTCTTTGAGCCTTCAAGTTTGTCCGATCCATAAAATAAATTTACTAGCTTGGACATTGTAAAAGTAAATGTATGCACGAAGATGGATCATGCACCACAAAAAAAGATGGAAAACACATCACACACAAAAAATGATCTATTAGGCTTGGCCTTGACCCTTATTTATTTGTTTTGGAAAGAAAAGTGATTTAGCTTTGCACTTGGCTCTAGTCAACTTGTCTAAAATATTACAATGGAACTTTTAAAATTTGATTTTTTACAATGCTCTTGCAATTTGACTTCTTTGACTATAGCCCCCCCTCAAATTAAAACTTGTTTTGAATTACAATTTTGTTTCCCTAAAAAAATAAAAGATTGCACCTTATTGCTCCAAAATTACAAATTGAAAAAGTACACCTTATCACTCCAAAATTACAAAATCATGCATTATGAATCCAAATATTACAAAAAATCCCCAAAATTCAACTTATTAGTCCAATAAAATTATAAAACAAAAAATGCACCTTATCACCGCATTAATGAACTTTAATTTATTTTAAACTCACCTTAAAAAATGATTTTACAAGTCCTCATGGCTGTTAACTTATGTAATCTCTCTCCAAAAAGGAGTCCATGTTGTCCACTCCAAAATGGATTTGACGTTGGTACTCAAAATTGTTGGCTCCTCCATGTTGCTCTCTAAACATTGTTGGCTCCTTTCTGATCTCTGAATGTTGTTGGCTCCTGCAAAATAAAGAATCTTACAACTCTAACATTCAATTCTAACTCTTACTTGAGAGGAAGGAGGCACTTGTGCAGTGTTTCGAAGCCACTCCGCTGCATGTATCACTGATTATTTTCTCAACTCAAGGGAAACATGGTGAGGGTTTATTTTTTTTATTGTATTTATGATTCTTCTTCTAGTTACCATCAACTTTGTCACTAATGTAATAATTTTTCCATAAGAAACTAATTTATACGCTACATGCATCATAAGGCATAAGCATTTAAAAAAAATACCTATCAACAAGTCTTGCTGGAATTTAATAATTCTGAAATTTTCAAGGCAATATAAATAAGGTCTCCTTTTGTTTTACCAGTACTAACATGAACAATCCCTAACTTGAATTTAGAACTATTATTTGCACATATTTTATTTTATGTTTTCCACAACAAAAGCAATTGCATTTTTCATTTGTTATCATGTTTTTCAAAGAAGCATTGCATTTCTGCTAAATGATGTGGAGGAAGCTCCTTAATGTCTTTGCAATGGCAGTACCTAGGTCATAAGTGCACACACACAAAAAAAATATCTTCTCTAATTTGAGGAATAAAATTTTGCTAATTAAAAAGTCAAATGTTTCTAAGTCAGAAAATAAGTTTTCTTTTCCTTAATAAAGTTGATAAATTTTCATACCATTCAACCACTGAACAAATTAATGGAGCTTTTCAAGAGCCTGCTGAGGTGGAATCTCCAGGGAAAAGTTGAAGGTGGAAGAGAGGCCTCACTACTGATTGTGATTATGCAGTGCCCAGTTGGAGAGGGAAATCACTATGCATTGCATAGTTTCGGCTAGAAGGAAGGCCTCATTGCCATTTGATAATGCACAATGCATAGTTGCAGAGGAAATTGATTGCCCGATGCATAGTTTTGAATGGCAGGAAGAGGCCTCTGCTGGAAAAGATTGTACAATGTGTAGTTTAGGAGGGTAGATAGGCTTGAAAATTGAATAATCTTCTTTGGAAGAAGGGTAGATTCTAGATCTACTAACTAAAGGGTGGAAGGGTATGGGTAAGCACGAGAATTATTCAAACTAGTCACTAACAACGAAAAAAAATATAGTGAAATGAGAAGGACATGCATGCATAAATACACCCGACAACAATAATTACTATTATGTGAAAAGAAAGGGAATATGATGCGACACTTGAAAAGAAGCTCAAAAGAATTAAAAGGTACTCATAGAAGATAAAAATAGTATAAATTCCACTTGTTACAAGAAGAGTGAGGAAAAATGACACTTCTAAAAACAAAAGCGAAAGCAAAGAGGTAAAAAGCAACACTTGAGAAAGTTACCCAGAAGACTAGTATAAATGGAATCCAAAGCTTCTTGTGCTCATGAGAATGGCTAGAAATCCAATGGCATGTACAAGAATGACATCTATGAGCCTTTCTTATATAGATTAAAACTCACGATAGTACGGTTAAGTTCCAGGTTCACGTGCCTAAAATCAAGGAGCCACCTCTAGTATCTAACACTTGTCTGAACATCAAATTGGAAACAAGTACCACACTGCTACATAGAAATGTGTACTTCCTATTTTTTAGGGGTGTGCAGTTGAATCATTTTAGGAACTGCATAATTTACTGGTTGAAGATAATAACACATATTTCACTAAATTTTGAATTAAATAGTGCATTTAGAATTTCAAAATAACCAAAACTCTCAATTCTAGTGATTTCCTTGTAGTAAAGTTTTTCCAATTTTAATGAAATATGTGTTTAATGCACAATTCACTAAGGCAAGGGAGTGCACGATTAAATTTCTTAGTGAAATGCACAATTTCCTGTCATACAAGGATTGCACAGTTTGCTTTCATAGCTAATTGCGTGGCTATCTACCTCAATAGATTGTGCAGTTCACTCCAACAAGGAGTTGCATAGTTCACAATTACAAAGGGTTGCACACTTCCTGAAAGAAAGGCATGCAATCAGTGTTGATCAAGGCCTGTGTTGAAAAAGTGTTTTTCTTGACTTTATAGGTTGAGTGTTAGGTCCCTATACTACTAATGTAACCCATTATTGTTATTAGTGCAGCCCCCTTATTGTATTATTGTGCTCGTATATTATGCCGTATAGAAGCCCACTATGGTTATTGTTGTGCCACTACAATATTATTGTTATGTAGTTTTTGATTGTATAGGAACCCCTTAGACTCCTATATATAGAAAGGAGGTTTTTTCATTTGTATCATCCAAGAATTGTTCATTGTTTTAAATTAAAGGTGGTTTCCCCCTCGAAGAGGTTGATTTTTAAGTCATTGATCCATGTTTTCTATCTTTTGGTGAGCTGGTTTCATAGCGTATGGTATCAGAGCTTTGGATTCTAGGGTTTCACTGCTCCAAATAGGCCAGCATGGAATTTTCAATATTACGTTTTCTCTACGAAGTTTCAGAAGATAAGAAAAAACCCATTTGAGCCGTAATCATTTTGAATCATGGGTCTAAATTTCAAATCTTGTATTGCTATATTTTTGGATATATGATCTAAGGAAGTTAGGGTTTTGCAAGCTCCAAAATTCCATGGCAAACATGTCATTGTGGAATTTTCTCTATAATGTTTTTCTACAAAGTTTCAGAATCTGAAATTAAAACCCATTTGAACCAAAATCTTGATAAACCTCAAGCCTCAATTTCAGATCTTGTTTCCCTACATTTTCAGCTATTTGATCCAAGACATTTAGGGTTTTTACAGCCTCCTGAATTACATCCCAAACATATGACCTGGGAAAATCATCATAACTTTGTGAGCATGAGATTTAAATTTCATAATAAGTTATAGAAACACGATGGCCTATAGTTCTCGATGTATCTGTTTTAGGTCCTAATGTTGAAACAGTGACACGTGGCACTTCGTACACGTTCACTCTATTGAGCTAGCCTATAATTAGGTCATCATGGGAGGTTTATCATAACTCTCCCTTGGAGAATCCAATCTTGATCGGACTTGTGGGGATGGAAATAGGAGTCAGAGGGCTACCGTGGGATGCACATTCAGACTTTGGAGACCCAAAATTATAGAGATACAACGGATTTGATATCAAGCTCCTACAAAGTGAAAAAATGTGTGTAGTTTTTTTTAGAGTTTTGCATAAGTTTGGTTGAAAATTTAGTTTCAAGGAATTCAAAGTCTGTGGAAGCTAATGTATATGGTAAAGAAGAAAAAATTAAAGGAAACATGTAAGATTTGAAGATAATTTTGACAAAGTTGCTACAAGAAATGGTTACTAATGGCGAAAGGGTAGTAAAGGAAACTCACGATAAGAAGAAAAAGAAATGTTAATCATGATTTCATAGACTCTAACGTTAGATTGTAGACCCACCATGTTCCAAAGATTGATATCGGAAAGTTTGATAGCAAGGATGCCATAACATGGAGACTACAGATGGATCAATATTTCGATCTCCATAATGTGCAAAACGCACACAAAAGGGATGCATTGCAACTTTATATTTGGAACCAAATCAATTTGTATGGTATCGATGGCTTTGCTCTCGTAAACAAGTTGTCATTTGGGAAATTTTTACGGAATAAATGATAACACATTATGAGGATACAAAAAGCAACACCTTTTTTAGCCAATTGATAAATATCAAACAAAAGAATTCAATGATGGAGCATGTTGAGGATTTCTAAAAATTGAATATAAGGGTAAAAGGTATTCCATAGGAGCATAAGATTGATGTGTTAATAAGGAATTTAAAGGATACCATCCAACATAAGGTTCACCTTTGGGAACCTGCTTCATTGGAGAAGGCATCCAGGTTGGCAAGAAAAGAAAGAAAAAAATATGCCAACAAGGAAGCCTACCACTCACAACTATAAAGATGGAAGTCTTTTTTGTCCTAGCCTTTCACCACCTACAAGGTTGACACCACAAAAATTTGAAGAAAAAAGAACAAAAGGGCTTTGTTACAATTGTGATAGAAATAAACTAAAGGTCATAAATGTGCTAAGAAGAAATTAATTTACATAAATGGGGAAGAGGAGCAAGAAAAGGAACAAGAAATGTCAAAAGAAGAGGATATACACCACGAAGCAATCCCAAAGAAAGAAGAAATGAATCTAACCATATCTTGTAATGCATTGACAAGAATTACCACTCCTCAAACTCTCAAGATAAAAGGGCATATCAAGAACAAAAAGGTAATAGTGTTGATTGATTCGGGTAGTACCCATACTTTTTATTGATTGTAAGATATCCAGGGAGTTGAATTGCTTCCTATATCCAAAACTAGAGTGTCAAGTAATGGTTGCAAATGGAGGAGCCATAAATTGCTCTGGAAAGTGCCATAATATCAAGCTATCCATGGGAGAATATGTCTTGAATAGTCCAATGCTTTCTATTCCAATGGTTGGTGTAGTTGTTGTAATAGGAGTCTAATGGCTACAATATTTGGGTACGATAGGTTTTAATTTTCAAGAATTATTCTTGAATTTTTTTTGGGAAGGAGAGGAAGTTTAATTTAAGGGGCATCGAAGGGAAACTAGGAACGATGATCAACTCCAACAAGATGGCAAATCTTCTAAAGAAAGAACAACGAGGCATAATTGCACAAATATGTTGACTGTAGGTTGCCAAATCGAAGTCATTTATTTCTCCAGATCTGCAAAACGTTTTGGACAATTATTCAAAGTTATTTGAGACTCCCAAATTCCTCCCACATATTCATAATCATGATCATGCTATTCATTTGATTCTAGGAAGTGTTCCCCCAAACATCAGGCCTTACAGATATCCATATGCCAAAAAGAGTGAAATTGAACATATGGTTGCAGAAATGGTAGAGGTTGGTATAATTCAACCAAGTCAAAGTTCTTTATCTGCTCCAGTGGTATTGGTACACAAGAAGGATGGATCATGGTGCATGTGTCCCGATTATAGGGAACTCAACAAGCTTACTATTAAAGATAAATTTTCCATTCCTATCATGAATGAATTATTGGATTAATTACATGGAGCAATTTACTTCACCAAGTTGGATCTTCATTCAGGATATCATGAAATCAGAATGAAGACTCAAGACATTCTAAAAGAAAAATTTAGGACTCATGAGGGTCATTATGAATTTTTGGTCATGTTTTTTAGAATTCAAGGTTTGATGAATTCCATTTTCAAACCCTTCCTTAGAAAATTTGTGTTAGTATTTTTTGAAGATATAATAATCTACATCAAGTATTAGAAGGATCATGTTCAACCTGTTGCCAGGGTGCTCAAACAATTGGAGGATTAACAATTATATGAAAAAAGCTATGAATGTGTCTTTGGACCATAAGAGGTGGAAGATTTGGGTACTCAGATAGCTCATATCTCAACTTGTCATCCTCAATTTGATGGGAAAACTGAGATACTGAACAAATGTTTCGAAGGATATCTTTGTTTCTTTGTATCTGATAAACAGACACAGTGGGTCAATTGGTTTCCTTTGGTTGAATGGTGGTATAACACTCCCTTCCATAATGCAACAAAAATGACCCCATTTATGGCACTTTATGGATATCATCCACCATCCACCACATCATCTTTGAAAGAAAGTTATAAGGTTCAAGCAATGGAATATCACATCGAGCATCAACAACAAGTTCTCATATTCTTAAAGGATAGCCTCACTTTGGCACACAATAGAATGAAACAACAGGAAGATCAACAACGAAGCGAAAGAAGTTTCGATGTAGGTGACTAGGTGTTTCTACGACTACAACCATACAAACAAATTTCCCTCAAGCAAGATAAGAAGGATAATAAATTATCGACAAAGTATTATCATGTATAGAAGGTGTTACAAAAGATTTATACTATGGCATACAAATTGGAGCTTCCTGCATCTTCGTGAGTGCACCCAGTTTTCCATGGTTCGTGCTTAAAGAAGGTTATAGGTGAGAAGATCCCAGTTTAAACAATATTTCCAGAACATGACGAGGAAGGAAAAATCATATTGGAACTAGAAGTAGTCACAAAAACAAGAAATCGATAATTACGAAATCGATCAATTTTAGAGTATCTCACCTTGTGGAATAACTTACCAATTGAAGATTCCACATGGGAGGATGAGAATTTGATACAAAAGCATACATAACTACTTAGGCATGGAGGACAACACTTTTTGAACGAGAGGGGCATGTTAGGTCCCTATACTGCTAGTGTAACCCCTTATTGTTATTAGTGCAACCCCCTTATTGTATTATTGTGCCCATATATCCCCATGTTGTTATTATTATTACCCATAGAAGCCCAATATTATTATTGTTGTGTCCATACCATATTATTGTTATGTAGGCTTTGATTGTATTGGAATCCCTTAGACTCAGATATAGTGAAAGGAGGTCTTGGCATTTGTATCATCAAAGAATTTTTCATTTGTGTAATGTAAAGGAGGTTGCCCCCTCAAAGAGGCTGATTTTTAAGTCACTGATCTATCTTTTCTATCATTTTGTGAGCTAGTTTCATAACATTGAGTAACTAGTGTAGAAAATACCTAACTATCGTCATGAGAACACAGTTATGAATCTCCTCAATTTGACACCATATGAGGAAGTTATCACATTTTGAATTTCTTGGCAAACAACTAAAACGCCAACTTTCAAGGTTGATTATGCAGGGTACAAATGCCACGTGGTAGACCATTTAATGACATCATGCTGACATCATCTAATGAATGAATTGTACATCTGGCAAGTGGGCTAATCTCGTGAGGACATGTGGTGTGTTGTATTTTATGGAATTTAATGATATGGGCCAATTCCAAACCAGTCATAGGGTGCCATGAGACCCAATGAGAGGTCACCACGTGCCTCTGGGATTGGCACCCAAAATTGGTTTCACCAACTGACAAGCCTGCACAGGATTCAAACCATTGACCTCAAATTTATTACTCCATCATTCTACCAATAAAGAAAACATAAAACATATTAAAACATGGACAGTGACTTATATTTAAAATTATTTAGTGGATTTTTTGGGGGGATTGGTGGGTCAGTGGGAAGCCCAATATTTTTGGTAGCCACACGACCTTGAATGAAGCGAAGGGGGAAATGCACGTGGCACCCTTCTTGCACCATAGGTTCATGGCATATTAACGCCACGAGATCCTGAGCAGTGTTCGGGAGGGTGTGTTTCCTATGGCTCGCACCTCTTGGTCCCATGCAGATCCATGTACCAAGTAGACTGAGGTCAGGATGGGCTTCGACACAAGTTTAAAAAAAAATAAAAATTAATATAATAAAACCAACCCTGCCAAGATACCAACCCTGCCAAGATTTATGGATCAAACTCATAACCTCTAGGTTTCCAACTATGTTCCGTACCAATTCAGCTAGAATTATTTTGATTCTTAGTTTTGTAGAGGAGACTAGTTTGTAGAGCTATTTGCAGGCAATTTGAAGAAGGAGGTCTATCTTGGCGATTTTCCAACCTTCTATAGTGCAAGAAGAGCGTACACAGGGGTTTTTGGGCATTCTGGACACAATGGAACTATTATTTTTTCAAATTGAGACTTTTATGTTGATGTATTTGAGAATTTGAGCATATAAAAAAGGCCACCATTGGAAGCTGGACCCGAAGACTCTAGCAGAGGACGGGTGAACTTTGTCATCAATTTGTTGTGTTTTGAGGTTGTATGATGTCCATTTTGACTATTAAATTATGTAAAATTTACTTTAGTTGTGTGATTTTGCTGTTAGAAAGTTATATATTAACAAGCAATGGAACACATAAAATATTGCAGAAATATAAACACAAAAAATGCATAAAACAAGAGAGACACAAATATATGTGGTTCACCCAGTTTGGGCTACGTCCATGGAGAAATAGTCAGTCTTCATTTTATATTATCTAGCAAACTGAAGAGATACAACCTACAACAGACCCACTATAATTTCCTCTTCACTCTCAATCTCCTCTCTCTTCGTCACTCAAAATACAGATCTACATAGACGTAATACAATTCCCTCATATATGGCGAGGGGTTTCATTATAGCACAAAAAATGCTAAATTAAACGTAACTTCTACCATTACATCTCCACTTAATGAACAACCCAGATTGACTACGAAATTACAACATTTTATAAGGCAATTTGACATCTATTTTTATCTTCGAGGGTGCTGCCCCCGATCCCCTGCCAGGAGGGGCTACCCCCCTAGACCCACCCTATAGTGAATATTTTACTGGCGGTGTTGCCACCTCATTACGAAGTAGGGTCCAATGCGGCAATACCTTTGAATACATAAGATAATTAGGCTCCACAACCAACAATCTTCCACTTGGAGACTGATTATAATAACTCCACCACTGCTTCATTTCTTGGACAATGACTCCACTCTGGACCTGGCTATTTCTCATCTTCTTCATCATACTTGAAGACAAATTGAAGCTGAGTAGACTCTTAGTTTCTCCCTGGTTACAACTTTTGTTAACATATCTGTAGGATTCTAGCTAGTGTGTATATTTTCTGGCTTCAACTATCCATCTTCCAATGCTGACCATATGAAATGGTACTTGAGCTGTATATATTTACTCTTGGAATGAAATGTAGAGTTCTTTGCAAGATGTATGGCACTCTGGTTGTCACTCTATAACCTTCCCAACCCCTGCTTCTTACCCAATTCATCCAGAAACCTTGTAACCAAATCATTTCTTTACTAACCTCTATAGCAGCAACATACTCTACTTCCGTTGTTGAGAGTGCAAAAACACTTTCCAGTTTTGAGACCCAACTGACAGTTGTTCCACTTATAGTAAACAAATACATTGTGGTTCTCCTCCTGTTATCTCTATCAGCCGCCATATCTGCATCAACATATCCCTGTAGAGAAATCTTTGAACCACCAAAGCATAATGCTTCATTTCTGGTACCTCTCAAATACCTGAGAATCCACTTCACTGCAATCCAATGTTCTTCTCCTGGATTATTCATGTACCTGCTTATAACTCCCACTACATGTGCAATATCAAGCCTTGTGCAGACCATTGCATACATTAAGCTTCCAATTGCTGATGCATACAGAAATTTAGACATATGAGCCATTTCTTCCCGAGTCTTGGGACACTCCTCCTTACTTTATTTGAAATGGCTAGCCAAAGTTATACTAACTGGTCTTGCATTATGCATATTAAACCTTTTCAACACTTTTTCTATGTATTCACTTTGAGACAATGTTAATTTGTGATTATTCCTATCTATTTTTATTCTCATACCAAGGATTTGTTTTGTTGCACCCAATTCCTTCATTGCAAATGAGTTAGCCAATTTTCTTTTGAGCACATTTATTTGTTGCATGTTAGAACCTGAAACAAGCATGTCATCTACATACAATATCACTATAATATAACTACTATCATTTTTCCTTTTGAGATAAACACAATGATCAGAGTGACATCTAGTATAATCTTATTCAGACATAAACTTGTCAAATTGTAGATACCACTACGTTGGAGCCTTTTTTAAACCATACAAGCTCTTCTTCAACCTACACACTAGTTTCTCCTTCCTTTTTACCTCATATCCTTCTGGCTACTACATATATATCTCTTCCTCCAAATCCCCATGGAGAAAGGTTGTCTTTACATCTAACTACTCAAGATGCAAACCTTCAGTTGTTACTCGACTCAAAATAGTTCTGATTGAATTCATTTTAACAATAGGAGAAAATATCTCATCAAAGTCAGTACCATTTTCTGTGTATACTCCTTCACAACAAGTCTAGATTTATACCTTTTTCTACCTCCATCTTCTTCCTTCAACTTGTAAACCCATTTATTCTGCAATAAAATATAATTATCACTTTATATTTTAATAACTAAATATCATATTCTGATAATCAAAACATTGAACATGCTAGTATATTATTGAATTTCATTTAAAATCATAAAGCTAAGTATCATATTGTGAAAGTGGTTGGGCTATGAACACATATTGCATTTTAAAACATTGAACATGTATATTATTGAATTTGATTTAAAATCATAAAATTGTGTATAAGTATGGACAAGGAACACAAATTAAGGAGGATGTTTTCTTTTTTGTTGTATTTTATGATTTTGTATTGCTCAATCACTCCCATATGTATTTAATGATTGGCTTTTAAATACAAGATCAGAGCTAATCTTCGAATTGAGTATATGATAAAGGAATAGGAGTCTGAAAGAGATGACAGATTCCTTTACTCACCTCTTTCACTCTCATGCACTCATAACCATTCTCTTTCTTTTTTTATCTATCTTGAAAAATGTAGAAAATTTGTGTCTGTTAACCTGATAATGTAACATAAATCAAAGAAGAATACTATGACTTACTTCTACTATCAATCTGTAGAAGCTTAAAGATCGAGCTGAGCAATATAACCAGAAGAAGAAGAATCAATGGCACAATACACATGAAAGTACTTGAGGGAAAGCCTCAACTAAAAACCCCACACTATTGTATTATCATACATGGTGGAAATAAATAGGAATTATACAAAGCCTTAGATCTCACAGCTAGCCAGCTCTTAGTACAATCCTCACAGATGCTCATAGGAAATCTTGGCTTCTCTCCAGCCTTCCTCTCAGCCCTCCAAGCTCCCATTTCCTTGCGTTGTTCCTTGTGGATAATTACCCTATTACCAAATGGAAATCCAAGCCTTCAAAAATGCACAATCCTCAATGATGAATCCTTGACTTCATGCATGATTTCTCTCCATGAGAAAACACATGCAACTGATAGTACATTGTCCTTGAACATTAATCTCAACTGGGTGTTTCTCAAAATAGACATGCATGACTTTTTGATGAGGGAATTTTTAGTTAACTGGAGTAGCACTAGTTGAGTGTATTAATGCATCAACTCACTGTTAACTCACTATTAGTTCCTCAAATAGCTTGGAACTAATTTAACTGGACTTAACTCAGTAAACTGAGTTAACTAATTAAAACTCAAATATAACTAAATCTTATCTCCTTAATTTAAGGGATAACTCTTGCATGACTTCAGAAAGACTTCTAACTTGAATTTATCGAAGTAATTAATTTAAAATAAATTAATTAATTATTTTAAAATAAATTAATTAATTATTTTCAAGTAGCTCTTAAGACTAAATTCGATTTTAATTCACAATTTAATTCGAGGAAAAATTAAATTGGAATATTCTTGTTGCCATATTTCAACACTCCCTCTCAATAAGGAAGGGATTATTTGCCACCCCGATCCTGTCTCTATGGAGCTCGAATTTACACTTTGACAATGCCTTTATCAAAATCTCAACATCGTGCTCCTTTCTCGACATATACTGTAACAACATGATCCTCCTCACTACATAGTCTCAGAGATGATGATACCGAATGTCAATGTGCTTGGACCTATCATGAAATACTAGATTCTCAGAGAATTTGATACAACTCTAATTATCACAATAGATCATAGTTGGATCCATCCTCTAATCAAACAAACCAACTAGCATTTTCTGAATCCAGATGGCCTCACATGCCGCCTAATTTGCAACGATGTATTCTGCCTCTTTCGAGCTGAGTGAAACCGACCTCTATTTCCTGTTGTACCAAGAAACCATCCCTGACCCAAGGTTGAAAATCCCTCCTGATGTGCTCTTCCAATCTCGTGGACTTCCTTCCCAATTTGCATCAGTGAAGCCTTTTAGCTTCACTCCCTCTGTCCATCTATACATAATCCATACTAAGATGTACCACTGAGGTATCTTAATACATGCTTTGTCGCCTTCCAAAACATCTTGGTAGGCTGAACCATTGCTTGACTCAGCTGGTTCAATGCATAGCACAAATCTGGTCGTGTGTTCACTAAGTACATCAGTGAACCCACAAGCTTCCTATACATAGCAGTCTCTACCACTTCTTTTGAAGTAGAAACCTCCTTCCTCCAGTTACCTGCTAGAGGAGTCTGCATGGGCTTTCAGTTCTCCATGTGGAATCTCCCGAGTATCTTGTTGGCATACTTTCCCTGAGACACAAACAATTCCCCATCCTTCTACCACACTTCCATGCCGAGGATGTAATGAATGAGTCCCATGTATTTCATCTCGAATTCTCTTGCAAGGTCCTCCTTGCAAGACACAATCAACTGATTGTCACCAGTATATATGAGATCATCCACATAAAGTACAATGATCAACAACTTACCTTTCACCACGATGTGGTATAGGTTCGCATCTGCTTCACTCTTTGTGAAGCCCAACCTGTTGAAGTAGATGTCTATCCTGGTGTACTAAGCATGAGGAGCTTGCTTCAACCCATACAATTCTCTCTTGAGTCGGCACACATGCGACTCATGATCGAAGGTCTCAAAACCTTCTAGTTGCTCTATCTACACCTGTTTCTCAATCTGGCCATTGAGGAATGCGGTCTTCACATCCATCTGATGGATCTTCCAACCCATCTATGCTGATAGTTCCAACATAGATATGATAGATGAGTACCCTGTGATAGGAGAAAAATTCTCATTATAGTCAATCCTCTCGACCAGTGAAAAGCCACGGGAAATAAATCTTGCCTTATGCTTCTCCACACTACCATCAGCAACTTGCTTCACCTTGTAAATCCAACATGAACTCACAGCTAACTTGAACCACATCCCAAACATTGTTACAAACTGTGGAGTCATACTCCTCCACCATAGCATCAACCCAAATTGGTTGTTGCACTGCTTCCTGAAAGGAAGATGTCTCGGTCTCAATACATTCCCTAGTAAGGGCCATGTATCCATTGTACCTGTTAGGTGACCTCCTCTGTCTGCGCTAAGAAGATGATGCTCCAACATTATCTCTCGGATCCTCCAAAAATCTGTTAGCTTCTCTTGTGCGCTTTCGTCCATCTCTGTAAGACTCTGCTTGAGTGGATGTCTCCACTCCTAGAACCTCTGCATGTGGCTACTCCGCATCAGTCTAAGGCTCCTCCTGCATAGGAACCAATAGTTCCTCCACAACTTGTAGTTGGAGCTCCCTTTCAAGGGAAACTCGCATGGCCTTCTTCTCATCAAACTTGAGATCTCTACAAACCATTGTCGTCCGACTGGTGGGAAAGTAAACCTGATAGATATGAGGTATATCAGTGTATCCCACAAATATCCCGAACTCTGGTATCGGCACAAGCTTCTTTACTGCATCCTTTGTCACATGGCAATATACCGATGAGGCAAAGATCCAGAAGTGGCCCACATCTAGTCTCTTATAGGAGAAAGCTTCCTCTGGTGTCTTCATCCCAAGTATGCGATGTGGGCTTCTATTGTAAAAATAGACCACTGTGTTGCATGCCTTAGCCCACAAGTGAAATGGTAGGCCCTGGTCATGCAGCATTGCCCATGGTGCACCTACAATCGTTCTATTCTTCCTCTTGGCCACCCCATTTTGCTGTGAGTTATGAGGCGCTGTCAACTCTCGTTTAATTTCTTCCACTGCACAGAAGTCCTTAAACTCTTGAGAGACATATTATCCACCATTATCACTCCTCAAGGCCTTCATCTTCTTCCCTGACTCTTTCTCAACCAAATCTTTTAAGTAACAAAACTTTGTGAAGGTTTGGTCCTTTTTATACATGAAATAAATCTAAAATTTACGAGAATAGTCATTAATGAAAATCACATAATACCTTTGCCTTGTTGTGGATGTCGTTGAGAATGGTCCACACAAATCAGTATGAACTCGCTCTAAGATAGCCTCTGCTCGACTGTCTCAATCATGAAAGGAACACTTGGTGTACTTTCCCAAGGTACAACCTTTGCATGTGTCAACTTGCTCAAGTTTACCTTTGGGAAGTCCTGTAGATATCTGCTGCATTGTCTTCAAAGCCCCATGATGCAAATGGCCCAATCACCTGTGCCACAAATCACCAATGTTTTGGATTTTCACCAATTTTGCTTTCGTACCTAATGTTGCACAATCATCTACCTCTAGTTTATATAGACTCTTCACCTGAAACCCTATCCTCTTGGTCTGACCATGGCTATGTGTCTTAGGAATTCCTTTCCTTTACTAAAGACAACATCGTAGCCTTTTTCTTCCAATATCGTGACCAATACCAAGTTCTTCTTTATTCCAGGCACATACATCACATCTATGAAGGTGAGAGGAGCTCCATGCTCCCTCTAAAAAGCAACTGTGCCCTCTCCTGAGACATTATACCTTCCATCATCACCCATCTCTATGTGCATCTTGAGGTCTTTATCCTTCAAGGCATTGGATAAATTTTTATCAACGGTCATGTGGAATGAGGCTCCACTGTCAAGATACCAGATACAACCCATCATCGATGGCACCATGCATACGATGAGTGTAAAGTCCATTTCAAACAGAGAAGCTAGTGCCTTACCTTTCGATTCTTTCGAGGATCCCTTCTTGGACTTCTTTGATGGGAAATTAGTCGCATAATGTCCCATCTTGTGACAATTAAAGCATCTTACTTTAGACATGTCACCCTTCTTCCCTCCATGAGAATAATTCTATTTGAAATGGGAAGCCTTCAGCTTCCCTTTCCTTGCCTTACTTGCTAAGGCAAGATTTTCTTCATCATCATTCTTGGATGAAGAACCATCTTGTGTGCTCCTCTATATGTCCTCCTGCATAAGATCTGACCACAGTCATTCCCAATCCAATAGTTTCTTTCTTCCATTCACAGAGTCCTGGTAGCTATTACAACTCTTTGGAAGGTCGAGGAGGGTGGGGCTCACAATATCATCATTGACAGTAGTTATTCCCACACTGCCAAGCTCATCTCTGCACGTGGTGAGCTTGTTCAGATATGTGGAAATAGTATCAGCCTTCTCCATCTTGGTTCTTCGAAGCTTATCCTTGAGCGCCAATTTCCTCTAGTCACTACTGTTCTAGTCGCTCTTGTTCTCCTTGTTATTCCTTGAACCATATTTTTGTATGGATTAGAATAGAAACAAATGGATTTTACATAGTATTCATGACATTTTTGGGCTTTGAAAATCCCCATTAGTTGCTTTCTTGCAAGCCAAACTTGAGATACAACTTGATAGAAAAAAATGTCAAGATTTTTTCTGCACCTATCAGGCTGAAGTTGAGGAAATTTGTATGTTGATTAACTAAAGGTTTAATCTAAAGCAGTTGCCCTCTTGACCTCACCCACAGGTCCAATGCAAAGGCCTTTAGAGCCTAAACTAATGTTTGAACAACAACAACTCAAGAGATAAAAGTTTGAACTCTAGACTCGACAGCTTGATGTTTGAACTCTATGAACTTAGTGTTTAGCTCGTTACTAATTAGAAACATGTAGTCTTATTGCTTTATTGGCGCATTAGGAAGTAATCATAGTATCTAGCTTGTGTGTCTGGCACTCAGTAATGATGAGGAGTACACTAAAGAAGTTTTTATTTCTATTTTTAAATTGTTTTGTCTTTGCATATTTATGTTATCTAGTTTCCAATTATGTCATCGTTAAGAAATGCTCTAAAGCGGTGGGCTCACAAGGAAGGTGCCCAACCGTATGTATTTCTTCTTCCTTAGAATATTCAGTGAGTGGTTTATTTTGGAAAAAATAATACAATAATATGATTTTTGGCATATTTGTTTGTAAACATTGAAAACCTAGAAATATAAATTATAAAGAAAACATTAGATTATTAACATTTTGTGCATGGAGGGCTGAAAGGAATAAATTTGGGTTACTAGAGAAACACAAGGACTATGTACTTGGGGCTCGTGATTATCTCAAGAAGCAAGAAAACATCTACGTATGCCATGCAAAATTTATTTATATATTATTTTTTCAATAAATTATTTTTGGGTTGAAATTGTTTCTCATAAAATTTGCAAATATGAAAAAATGCATCTAATCACCTATAATATTTTTGTGAAAAGGCATGAATCCACAGTGGCATCTCTCATTTATGATACAGTTATTTTGTATTATATATAATATATATATATATATATATATATATATTATATAATATATAGATATTATATAAATATATCAGCGTGCATTTTCTTATGCATTTTCATATGTTACCTTGTTTGTATGCTTTTCTTCACTGTCTTCCTTCTTATGGTTTAGATTGTTATTGATAATGTAAAGGCTTCGAGACAAAGAAACATCTAGAAACCCTGATGAGTTTTATTTTAATATGATTAACACTAGGGTTGTTGATGGCATGCACCGTCCAAAGAAATGAAATTCAAATATTTCATTCTTTCTTGCTTTAATTTCATTGAAGTTTAAGATGTTAAAAATTGGTGATTTTTTGTTCTTAGGAGTGGTGCAAAGCAATATTCCAATCAGGAACTGTTATTAATGAAGACCCAAGACATTCAATATGTGCTTCGAAAATCACTGAGTGAAAAAAAGGTACAAATATTACTAAGTACATTGGACAATGTGAAGGTGAATGGCATTTTTATATTTTTTTTGCATATTTTAATGTGTTTATTATGAATGATGTAGAAAGTAGAGCGACTTTAGTCTGCACTTCATTGCATTGGTTTCCCTCCTTCGAGAAGACACACTTGTTTTGCCAAAGACAATTATTATTAGCATGCCAAATTTATTCAGTAAGACATAACACCTTTAATGGTCAAATGTATGATCACAGATATGGAAAAAGCAAATGCATACATCAACGTTAATTTCATTTATGAGGTTCATTTATTTCCCTAACAATCTCATTAATAAATATTCATTATCTAACATATTTGTCAATGATTTCTGTTAACTAACAAGTTATTCATTATGTGCTCTACCATTGCACCTCTATGGTATTTTAGATTATCTTTGCTATTAAATTTAGTAAATTATATTGAACTTTTTGCTTTTGTTTGGAAATGGAATAATAGAGGGAATCCTTGGGTGAGCCCTAGAGTAAGGATCCCCTCCACTCCTACGGCTGAAGCTCATGTGGAAGAAACTTTGAATTGATGACTAGCCACTCAACAAAGAATGGAGGCTAGTACTCTGGATCGAAGGAAATAAACTTAGGTAGTGGGCCCTTATGGAGTCCATACGCCTCTAGTCCTTTGAAGTCTATCCTGGCCTCTCGGCCAAGGACTCCTCAAATATCTATCAGAAGGATATCCTACTGGTGGAGGTTGGGGTAAGAGATATTAGTCCTCAATGCTCTGACATTTGAATGAAATCTAAGTCTTTGGCTATTTTTTTGTTCCAAAACTTGGTTGGACAACAAGGAAGAAAGCATTGATCCCATTGGAAAAATCTAGTTGTAGATTAATAGTTTGATGAGTCAGAATTCCTCTAACCAGAAACATGTTCTCACTCAATCTAATTTATATATACTCTCTTGTAGTGAGAATATTGTTACCTTCAAAACCTACCTAACAACTCATAAGGTAAAAAAATATATGTAGTAGAATACATAAACCCTACCCTATATTTGATACCGCAATGCTATTGTCTTAGGAATTGCCAACAATGACATTATTGTTAATATGATCTTCAGTTTTAGAGGTTCTCTTAAAATTATATGGAAAGTTATAATAGTACATAAATTACCTATGTGGGTCATTAATATTATCTTGGCCAATATTTTTAACACCCCTACCCCCTGGAAAGTTTGATAGTGTTTATCAATAATTTTTTAAAATTTTAGAAAATAAATATTATTTTATATAGCCTCTCTGAATGAAAAATGTACATCCATAAAAAACAAATACCTGTGTCTCAATTAGTTATGTTTTCCTCTTTATGAAAAAATAACCGTAAACTATATCCTTTCTTCATATATTGCTAACTTTCAATCTAGCATCAAAATACTTCTAGAGTATTGGCAACCTGTTCGTGGTGTTACCTATTGCAGGGGAACCTGGGTATTGGAGCATAATGTCCCCAATATGTGGAGAATTTTGTAAAGAATGGTGGGCACATGGGAACATTCCCCCCATATCTGGGGTAGTTTGGGGAACATTCCCAGAATGTTCCCTCTTGTTGAGGAATGTTTTCTAGATGTGAATGTTCCCTTTTCTTGAGGAATGTTCCCTAGATGTTCCTCCGCTGTGCCTATCAGTCGCCAATTGTTTCTGAGACATTCCCAACATTCCTTAGATGTTCCCTAGAGAATTTCACTTGCTCATTCCAAATTTGGTACATGTTTCACGTGAGATGGTAACATTGTTTGATAATTGATTAATAATTTAAAATCAATACCTAATTATTGATTAATTTATGAAATATGTATTTGTTGAATGTGTGATGTATCAACTTTTCCATTTTCTAATTTCCTTTGAGACATTTGTTGCTGAACAATTATAAAATGGAGGAAAAGAGAACAACAAATCTTAAAAAACCATTATTGTAGTATGTTACAAGAGTGGACAATGGTCGTTTCCCTGGTTGGTCATTCTATATTTGTGGACACTACTTTATGGGCAACTACAACCATGTAGCTACCTAGTTTCTCAGAATAAGTAAGCATGTAGTTAACGTTGGGATTATGGTTAATTTTCATTAGAGGCCACGTGCTGACACTCTCTTAGATGTATTGGTGGTTTTGTTTCGGCTACTTATGGGTAATTAACCCACTTTATTGTACTTTTCTTTATATGATGAGGTCAACCTAGTCATCCTCTTGGGGCTCCTCTAAACCTTAATGTATTTTTAAAAATAAAACATACCCATTTGTAAATTTCTCATTCAGGTCATTCTTTGATAAATGTCTAACTGTCTAAGGACCAAGAGCATTCCTTATATAGCATTTTTTTCTTGTTCATGTGTTTGGAATATTATAGAAATCTCTCTGGTTATGTTTGAATTATTCTCTCAAGTGCATGAATTCATCTTGAGCTTTGCCATTATACTTTTGTTGTGTTTTCCTTGACAGGATCATGGTTTATTGGAGAGTTCACCATATATCCACTATCTCATTATGACCTCAACATGGTATCAGTGATAGTGTGAACTCTTTCTTCTCTATCCAACATTGTTTTAACACATATTAAGGTTTGAGTCTAGGGTATTTTCCAACACTTTTTTTTTTTTTATCTTGAGCTTTGCTATTACACTTTTCTCTAGTGCAGTAGTTCTTGACTAGTGAAAATGACAATACTAAACACATAGCTGTACTGGAAAAATAATTGTAGTAACGTTTATTCCAGTGCAAGGTATTTGAATTTTTTGTGGCAATTGTTTTCTAATTGGTTAACTTTAGACAAATATGCTAGCATTATGTCTATAAAGAAGAAAAGCTATAGGTTCATTTTTCCACTATTGATATATAATGTAAAGTCATAGTTAATTTCCTACCTTATATTTCCTTACTATTTTCTATTTCAAATTTGATTGAAAATTCATTTAAATATTCCTTCTAATATATAGCTAACTATTTATCAAGGATAAAAATAATTCAAAAACTTGATGAGCTATTGAATTTTCAACTTGGAAACTTATGGGCCATGGCTTTATGTAGCTGAAATCCAGTGTTCACTATTAAGGTTAGTCAGGTTTTCGACTACTAATGGAGCCATTTTCCAAAGTTATATTTTCAATAATGGGTGATGAGTGATTATAAAACATATTTCTGATCAACCAGTAAGAAGCCAATCATGTTTCAAGGTAATCCAATCAAGTTTTACAGCTAACTATAAGATTTTTTGTTCTGATTAAGCACCAATAAGTCAACTAGGCTTTGCGAGTATGGTTCCAAGTGACCATTGTAGGCAATTTTCGGGTCAGTGTCCTTGAAAGTAAAACATGAATGGTACCATTTCGGACAAGTTGTCATTGAAAATTTGTTTCATTAAGTTGAACTTTGACCCATGGGCCATTACAATTGGGCATTGGGATGTGGGTATGTGGGTGATTCAAGGTTGTTGTTGATTATAGATATCAATTTTTGTTTCTACAATTTTATAGGCATTGAATTTTATAACTTTCTTAGATAAGTATACCATATTTCCTTGTTAGCTATGGTTTGATATTTTTTCTTGTGAATTATTCCTTCGTGACTTTTGTTCTTATTTATTAAGCTATTTCATAACACGAAACAACAAATTACTACCAAAAAAATTGTTCTAAAAGCCCTCTCTGACTCACTATTTATTGAGAAGATTGGATTTCGCTGATTCATTGGTGATATTTTCCAGAAACTATTTTGACAGGGCTCAATCTGTTTTGTAAAATGTTTTTTTTAGTAAAATTTTTGCTTAGCTTTTGATTTTGCCAGTGAGAGTTAGCTCAATGTGCCAATAGAGGGGAAACATGGTGTTTAATCAGTGACATAGATACAGTTTTGGATTAGGAAATGAATTAAAAACAAATCAAGTTCTGTTCATTTTTCAAGGTTATCCAAGATTTTGCTAACTTTGCTAATTGTTTCTGGGTTCCTCCCATGTCAATGTTTCAAGACCCTAATGTAGTTATCCTCGAATCAAAGTTCTACAATATTGTTGTTAATATACTATTGATATCTTGGAAATGGGTAGATGTCTACAAGATATAACATTGTTGGAAAAATGCTTGTAGTGGCATTGCTTCAAGCCCATTTATTACCATGTTGTTTAGTATTATAGGATTCTTAAGCCAACTAGAAATTATAAAAAAACTTATTGAAAATTCAGCAATTTAGTTTATACAACAAGCACCTTTTCAAAATATTTGTGAGGTTGCTTTTTGGTGCTTATAATATCAGGAATTAGATTTCCCATAGTGTACCTGTACTATACAAAAATTTTGTTGAATTTCGTACTACTCTGGAATTTCATTACTGCACAAGCCAATGTGGTTGAATCTTGCTACTATGAGCCTTAGATCAACTATTTTCTTGCTTTTCAAAGTCATATTTTTCAGTTTTGTATTATGGTATAATTTAATAAGTTTTAGTGTCAAGGGATCATATACGACAGTCAATCTGGAAAGAATCCTTGTCAACACATTATATAGAGCAATGTGTAATGAGACCTTATAGGAGCATGTTACCATGTATAAGATCACATGTAACAAGATAGGTCCCTTAGGGGCCCCATGTCTGTTGAACATGTGATGGACTAGGATATGTATCCTAAAAATTAATATTTGAGGCAACTTTAGTTGATATGTTAAGAACATTATCCAGCAACATTAATACATTTACGACACAATTTTTGAAAATCTACTATCTTCATTAAGCAATTTAACTTGGGTATTGTCCTTATGAACTAGAAATAGAGAAACTAGATGTGAGCTTCACAATATTTAATGGTTATGTAGTGATGTGCCTGAGAGTCAAATACCTACCTCCACCCAAGAAAAGTAGACTAGTATGGCATCCTAATGGCTACTCATACCTCTAGCGTTCTTGTGAACTCCATGATTTCGTGACATCCTACTAAAACAAGTTGGTATTATTCATAGTGAAAAATAATCTATACATGTACACATGATTTCGTGCACTAAAATGCTAAATCATCTCATGGAAGCACAGGATATACATAAGTCAATTGGTAAACTAATTTAATAAGAAAGAAGCACCCTCCATGTGGACAAAATTTGGCATTTAGCTACAAGTTATATGTTTCATATTTCCAAGGAGGCTAAGGCAATAGACTAATTATTAAGAAGCCCATTAGTATATAGAACATTCATACAATTATGGCATACTATAAGGCATTCCATGCAATCCAAATCTTGTCACCAAAGTGACACTAGATCAAATTAATTAGTAAAAAAAGGCATTCACTTATGCTTTATATTTAATTATAACATCACCCATCGCACAATAGTCACTATACAGGAAAAACCTAGGAAGATGTGCATCCAAATCATAGTGAATTGTTCTGCAACTGCTATAATAATTGTACATAGCCCTTAATGGCAGTTCTAGATATAACATAAAAAAATAACAACATTCATCCATCAATAATTCATATATAGCCGCAGATGGCTCATATACATTGAGACTTTGTAATATGGGTGAAATAGTAGCATCCCATGTGACATTCTCATTCCAACATTTATCCCTCAATACTTTATATATAGTTCATTGAGACTGTGATACAGCTTGATGACTTCATAATTTTAAGCCTAGAAGAATCGCATTCTATCTTACTGTTTGCATGAAAAATCCAAATTAGAAGCACATAAATCAATTTAGAAAGAGTCCATTGTATATAGGAAGATTATTGTTTGTAGTATTTGTTATTGTTTGTTTGTGCCAATCTAATTAGCCCTAAAATGTAGATAATAAGAATAAGAACACTTGATTACATGACTATGTTTTTGTGAAATAAATAAACATATGTCTTCTAGTGTGGCGAACTTATTAATGTGATATGTTATGAGTGGACTGTGGGCTGTGTGTCAATTTTTACAGCATCCAAGTGTTAGTATGTTATTAATTTTGTATATCAAGGCATCATGATTATTTTCCCCTAAATAGCATGTCTGATCTTATATTTAGATAACACATCCCAGTTGTATTAGGGAGTAATTTTTTTCATATGGACTAGATTAAATTGAGAAAATTGACAAATCGTTGGCTATCAAAACAATTATATGTTCGAAATTCTATTGTAGTACTTGTTACTTTTTGTGTGTGTGCCAACCTGATTAGCATCAAAATGTAGATAATAATGATAAGCGCACTTGATTACACATCTGGGTTTGTGAAGTAAACAAACATCTTTCTTTGAGTCTGGCAAACTTATTAATGTGATATGTTATTAGTGGACTGTGTGGGATGTGTTGTGGAAATTGATTACCACGTGAAATTGTTAATATGTTATTGAATTTTTATATCAAGGTATTAGGATTATATCCACCTAAATAGTGTGTCTAAACTTATGGTTTAGATAGCACATTTCAGTTGTATCAAGGAGAAATTATTTTCCATGAAACATTTATTCCTTTAGTAAATAAAGTTCACAATCATGGGCTTAATTGTAATTATCTCATATGGTATGGATTTTGCCATCCTTAGACAATTGGATTTTCACCCATGACATTCAGATTGTAGCAAGAATAATAGCCTTATAGTTATTGTTGTCATGTTGTCTCTATTATTTCCCACCTACAGATTTGTATCTCTGATTGTTTTTTCTAGCCCCATATTGAACTACTGCTTGCAATGTTATCAGATGAAATTCCTGTTGGGTATATTCATGTTTATTGTAAATCTCAATCTAAAGAATGCTTGAGTAAATTGTCAGGTTGCTGTAAATTTTGATTCAGTATATCCAATCTTGTAAGATTGGCAACAAGGTTGTTCCATTTTATAATACATGATTAATTTTGATGGGACCATTAATTTTACATGTTTTGTGTTGCTCCACGTGCCATCTATTGCCACATGCAATGAGTCCTCAATAGAGAGGCCAAGCGAACCTAAGTGCCCTATAAGTTAAACAGACCAAATTTTTTATTTTGTTGTAGCACACATCCTTATGATATTGTTGTAATTTATCTTTTGTTTGTAATGTTTGATTTCTTTTGATGTTGTTTAATTTATCTTTTTGTTGTGTTGTTGATTGTCGTATTATTGAACTCAATACTATATGAAAACTGACATCTGCAGATTTGCCTCACATGCATCTAATTTTGTATATCAAGGCATCATGATTATTTTCCCCTAAATAGCATGTCTGATCTTATATTTAGATAACACATCCCAGTTGTATTAGGGAGTAATTTGTTTCATCTGGACTAGATTAAATTGAGAAAATTGACAAATCCTTGGCTATCAAAACAATTATATGTTCGAAATTCTATTGTAGTACTTGTTACTTTTTGTGTGTGTGCCAACCTGATTAGCATCAAAATGTAGATAATAATGATTAGCGCACTTGATTACACATCTGGGTTTGTGAAGTAAACAAACATCTTTCTTTGAGGCTGGAAAACTTATTAATGTGATATGTTATTAGTGGACTGTGTGGGATGTGTTGTGGAAATTAATTACCACGTGAAATCGTTAATATGTTATTGAATTTTTATATCAAGGTATTAGGATTATATCCACCTAAATAGTGTGTCTAAACTTATGCTTTAGATAGCACATTTTAGTTGTATCAGGGAGAAATTCTTTTCCATGAAACATTTATTCCTTTAATAAATAAAGTTCACAATCATGGGCTTAATTGTAATTATCTCATATGGTATGGATTTTACCATCCTTAGACAATTGGATTTTCACCCATGACATTCAGATTGTAGCAAGAATAATAGCCTTATAGTTATTGTTGTCATGTTGTCTCTATTATTTCCCAACTGCAGATTTGTATCTCTGATTGTTTTTTCTAGCCCCATATTGAATTACCGCTTGCAATGTTATCAGATGAACTTCCTGTTGGGTATATACATGTTTATTGTAATTTCAATCTGAAGAATGCCTGAGTAAATTGTCAGGTTGCTGTAACTTTTGATTGAGTATATCCAATCTTGTAAGGTTGGCAACAAGGTTGTTCCATTTTATAATACATGATTAATTTTGATGGGACCAGTAATTTTACATATTTTGTGTTGATCCACGTGCCATCTATTGCCACAGGCAGTGACTCCTCAATAGAGAGGCCAAGCGAGCCTAAGTGCCCTATAAGGTAAACGGACCAAATTTTTTATTTTTTTGTAGCACACATCCTTATGATATTGTTGTAATTTATCTTTTGTTTGTAATGTTTGATTTCTTTTGACGTTGTTTAATTTAGCTTTTTGTTGTGTTGTTGATTGTCATATTATTGAACTCAATACTATATGAAAACTGACATCTGCAGATTTGGTTCACATGCAAGTTCCACCATCCAAAACTTAGGTTGGAAACCTTAAAATCAGAGGAGAATGTTGATGGAAGTGAGGTACTCAAGTCAATATATGTTTTCATCCATTATTTTTTTGTATTCCATTTAATATTATATATAATTAGTCCCTGAAATTTTAAACCTCGTGGGAAAATCCAAAAAATAATTCTTCACATTCATGGATGGCATCCCTTGTAAACTCGTGAGTGTAGACTAGTGCATTTATCCAGAAATATTTGAACCGGTTACTTGTTGGCATAGAACTAGCCAAAAGCCCATCAACATTGGAGATATTTGTTTGAACTATTTTTTTGGGTTTTTGAATAAACATACATTTATATTGGACCTACATATTACAATGATAAAATATGTATGCTTTAAGAACTTAATAATTTTGTAAAGCTTTTATTTAGCATTGTAGGGACAGTTTATCCAGATGACGTATTAGACTATTTTCAAGGCATTGTAAGAAGCAGGTCTCGAAAAGACGTATCATCCTCAAGATTATTTGAACTTCTTTTGTCTTGGGAATTTTGAAGTAAGGGACGATAATGAAGAATCTTCTGCAAGTGCAGTTCTAGAAAATAAACCTCATGTAATTTATCCATAATTTTTTTTCTCAACCGCTCTACATAAAATGATATATGTTGTCCTCAATTACTAATTTGCCTTATAACATATTTTGTGTTAGATACCTATAGTAGAAAATATCTTTCTCCTGTAATTTACAAAATAGAATTTAGTTATTCAGTTTCAAGTGCCGAACTGGCTTAAAAAATTTTCAGTTCAAAATTGATGTATCTTTACTTTTACTAAAACTAATATCATATTGTCCTTTTCTATGTCAGGTCCTTTAAATTTTACTAACATTCTTTAGGTGACAGGCTTGGGCTCTGAAAAATCATCTTTTCATGATTTATGTCCCTTCAAAGGGTATGATTGTAGATGATGAGTACATCATTCTAGGGTCATCAAATATTAACCAATGTTCAATAGATGGTTCAAGAGATATTGTGATTGCTATGGGTGCATATCAACCACAATATACATGGTCTAAAAAGTGAGACCATCAACATGGGCAGGTGATTGGCTTAATATTTTGTACCGTGTTTATATCATGCTTTGATATTGTTTATTTTGTTTTCTCTACAACAACTATTTTCCGAGGCACTCCCTCCCTCACAACCTGAATACATACTGAAGCATCCCCTCCTCTTTTATTTTTTGGAAAGAACTATACAAAACTGGCCTGAGTGGGTGCAAAATTCTTGGCATTTGTCACTTTGGGGATGCCCTACCATGCATACACTGAGAATCAAACCTGGGTTAGTTGGGGTAGACTCACATCAAGATTCTGCTAGACCACAAACCAACCTACATAAACTAAAGCACACTTACTAGAGGTCATGTCACTTGTTACAGTAATTGATGTTGCATGAAAATGGAAGCTAAACTTATATGGGAAGTGGTGAACATATCCAGTTTAGTTGGAATTTTATTTAGAGATTATAGATGCAAATCATCTGATGTCTTTCTTTGTTCCAAGCCTTTAGTTGAGTGATTTTTCCACACAACCTCCTCTTGCCATAACATCATAATGCACTTGTTAGTTAGGCTTCATCCTTTTGCTTCATTTCTTTTGTATTGTGCTATATTTCTACTTGTACAATGTATGAATTGCATTAAAGAAAGACCTCCCTTACAATTAACAAGGATTTTTTGGGGCTACATTTTAGAGATTAATAGAATTTACATGCTCTTGATTTTGTAGGTCAAACATGTTGTTGTTTCACTATCAGAGAGGTTTGGTCAGCCTGAGTGCACTGTAAGATACTCTGAATTTTGCATTATGAATGTCAAAATAGAATAGTTATTTGGATATTTTCTTTTTAAATTTTAAGTTTCTATAATCTCTCACAGGAAAACTAAGTTTGAAAAGCTTGCGTTTATGGTTTATTTATTCTCAGATATCTGGCAGAATCTCTTTCTATTTTTCAAACATAGATTAAAAGCTTTCTGACTTGTTTTCTTCTATGGCCATTAGTAGAAACCGTCCTATCTTGACATCAACTCTTGCAAGTACCCCTTTATTTACAAATGCTAGTCTTATGAATATAGTTTAAAAGGAAGCATTTACTTGCGACAGCCAAACACGAAAAGGCCATGCACCTTTATCAGGACCTACTTGTATGCTAAATCTTACAATTTTGTTTTTAATAAATCATTTCGCATAGTCTTGTTGTTTTTTTGCACAGTTATAATCCTACTCCTTCTCTTAAAAGATACCATGATATTTAGCTCATATTAGCCATGGATTTTCTTCTCCATGCTTCATATCATACTGTTGATTGCTCTATCATATACCTTATGGTCATAATTTTGTGTATTGTATTTTGAGAGACAAACTATTTTCCTATTTGCATACAAGGAATTAACATTTGTCAACTCTATTTCTAAATTTCCACAAGAGGATGGTTTATGTCCAGATGGTGACAAATGGAATTGAGTGGTTGGAATTATGGTTTCAGTTATTTATGTGAAGTCCTCGTAATGTGTTGTCAAAGTTTTACTAATGAGATTGTGAAGGCGTATGCTCAAGGTCATTTCTTTGTTGTGATCACCAACACAATTGTTCTAATTGTTGCTATTCTTGCAAGTACTATGTACTGGTGGATAGACCCTGTTGAAGCAATTGTAGTAAGCAGTTCTTTGACCCTTTTTTTATTTTACAGTTCATAGTTTGCAAATTTTCACATGTTTTTCTTATCTATTTTGTTGAGAATGCGCCATGATTGCATGGCACAGACTACTGCAGAGTAGTTTGTCTTCCATTATGTCATCCTCTCTTTTTTATAATCAACGTCCACTTGTTTAATAAGATACTTTCTATTGTTTTTTCATTATCATGATATATCTTTGGATTTAGTAGCAAAAGAGATGACATTTTTTGCACATGTTCTCGATCATCAGTACTCTTCACTGTCATAAACAATGGCTGGTGTGGAACTCCCAAGTGATAGAGAGCCCTAAATAGTTGTGAAGCTAGGATGGAGCCATGAATCTATCTAGCTTAAAATTCAAAGGAAAAACATATTCCAGGTCTATTAACTTTAAGTAGGGAGAACTGATTTCGAAGGTGCACGGGAATATATCCACTCCATTTCATTTCTTTTGCTTTAATAATGACTCAATCAGAGATTGCGGATTCACAAATCATAATTCTATTTGTTTTACATTTGGAAATCAAGATATTTTGTTGTAGAATTTTATATGGGTGCATATACACAATAATAGACACATACATGTGTGGAGAATAAGATGAAAAAAAAGAAATCTTAACATGGAATGAAATCCCAACACACACATATGCCACTGTAGCAAGATAGCCTGCATACATGAACATTTCACTGTATACTAAATAAGATTTAATTTTTTTTTGCTAGAGATATAATCTGCGTCTTTTTGCACTTTTTGGGGCAATTGGTAGATTTAGTAAGTTGAAAATATGGTCTTCATGATTATAGTTTTTATAAAGATTATGGATCATGTGTAAAACATATTTTTTTTTAAATCAATGGCTATAAACGTAGTTTTTAGGATTGTCATAACTCTTCATGTAATTCTTTAAAGTGTGCTAACTCAATGGGAGAGTGCCTTCCTTACAATCAGAAGGTTAGTGGTTTGATTCCATTGTGAGCTAACATGAATTAATCAATGATTTTGTAGTTTATTTTTAATTAAATGTTTTTTATATCGAATTATTTCAATGGTGAGATATTTTTGGATTCATTGTTTCATATTGTCTCTAGAGAGACCAAAGTGATCTTTAAATAAAAATTTTATTGTCTCTAGAAAGAAAATAGCCAGTATTAAAGACATATTGTCTCTAATCCTAGTGTTGTCTCTAGAAAATATGAAATTGTCCCCTAAGAAACAATAATGTTTGTGTTATATATCGATGGACAATTTTTTTTTGTCTCAAGTTAATAAAGGTTACCCAAAAATTGTCTCAAATATTGTCTTAAAACCCCCTTTATTTAAATCATTTTTTTTTTTTTTTTTTTACACTCTAGATGTAAATCTATTTCATGAAAACACTACCAAGTGAAATGGGTTTGAAAAATGGGTAAAGTTCCAGGAAGTGAAATGGGTTTAAGAAATGGGACGTGTGACGGGATCGAGGTTTATAAATCGAAGAAATCAATCCCAGCTATCACAGAGCGGGCAGTAGCACGTAAGCAGTGGAATGAAAACATCTTACAAACTATTAAATCGGTATAGAATCCGTTTTTGGTCATCAGAGAAAGTAAAAGATACGGTGAAGAAAATTATCATTATTGTGTATCGGCGACATTTGTATGAAGTTGTTTGTATGAATAGTTATCAGGGCGTGTTTAGGTTTAAATTGGATTATTAAAATTTATATTTAAAAAGAAACGGTAGCAGTTAGTTTCAAATTGTACTTAGTAGTTAGAAATTAAAGGTTGATATTTATGTTGAAAATAGTTATGTTCTTTTTATTCTATTAATTAAAATAAATATTATAGCAATAAAAGTTAAGGTTTTTTTGGGTATGTGGTATGAGTAAGTCATCATATTTGTCTATGGTATTGTAATAAAATCTCTAGAAATTAAATATCTCATAATGAATCTTTATAATTAAAAATCTTATTACATGTTTTTAACTAATACATCAATTTAGATCCATCTAACATCTATCTATCCAGATCTATCATGTGCCCAAAGGGAATTCCTAGAAGGGCAAATATTCTTTTTGGATTGTAGAACTTGAGGAAATGTTTGCACTTCTAGGCATTTGATCCCTCTTAGCTCATGATAGATCCAGTGTTAGATTGATCTAAGCTTGGTTCCAATTGAGGGCAACAATGTCACATTTTTAGATTATCATTATCATATATATGTTTGAGTTAAACTTCAAAATTCACATTATATTTTCTTTGTTTGACATGATCATATCATTTTCTTCTTTAATTAAGTATGTCTAGCTTGCCTTCAACGATTTATACATGTGTGTTTGGATGCTTTGAGTGATTTGTGTGTATTTGTGTTCCGATTTGGATAATAATGTTTATGAATGTTAAATTTGTGTTATATTTCAATCTTTATACGTAATTGTTTGTTAGTTATTAGTAGGTGACTAACTGATAAAACAATATTGTCAATAATTAAAAAAAAAAAAAAATATTAATATTGCACATCTATTTCATTTAATTTAAAGTATCACAAATTCTAAAAATTACTTTAAATAAATAATAATAATTTTAATAAATTTACTACCTTTAAAATTACTCTTAATTAATCATATATCTGCTTCAGGAATATTTTGATTTAAAGTTTTAAATATTTATAAATATATATGTGTCATTATATATTTATAGCATCTGCTTCAAGAAAATGGCCTTATGTAGCCTCTCATCTTTGTCATTATTATTTTCCTATCTTTCCATGTCGGCGTTTCTTTTTCCATTCTGTTGCAAGCTGCTGCGGAAGCAACTGCGGGAAGAACCCCAACGGCTAAGTGAGAAATCAGGTGGGATCTTGCATGGGGTCACAGCCAAGGATGACTTGCCAAGATCCACTTAAATTCTGAGGATAAACCCATGTTGTGTACGACGTCGTCACATGCAGGGGAGAGTTGGCAAGCATCCTCGGCTGTGCATCTTGCTGTGGTTCGAATGCCATCCCTCAGATGATATTATATATAGACGAATATGGTACTTGGCAGAGGAATAATAGTATGGTCTTCGCCTGATCAGCAAATATTTATGGTTTTTACCTTGTTTGAATCTAATGATGTTCGCATTTGTGAGGTAGTATAAGGCAATGTATTTTTTTTCGTTCAACGATTATGAGGTTAGATTTGTTTGAAAATAAATAGTTTTGTTGTTATTATTCTGTATATAATTTGGTTTATTGGTCTAGTGGAAGGATTCAAATAGAGGAGCATTCATATTGCAATTTATTTTTTTTGAAAACATTAAATTATATCAAAGAGCCAATTTAAAAATGGGAAGGTATTGAGATTGGAAATTATTTTTTTGAAAAACGTTAAGTTATATTAAAATTTATAATTATTATAATAATATCTTATTAAAATAGTTTCAAGGTTTTGGATTGAACGGCTGGAATGGTGTAATTGGTTTAAGCCACCTCCTGAATAAGTCATATTTTTACAAATAGTTTAATTAATAATAAATATATGAACAAATTAAATATTTTAATACATATGATTTCAGAAAAAATATTTTAGATTTCAGTTTTATGGAATAACATAAATATTAATCTATTAAAACATACTTTATAATTATTTTTCATAAGCGTTCAAATTTTTGGAGTGTTTACTTATAGACTTATAGTGTAGGAATATACAAGCAATTTTCAACTTTTTGGAGTAGTCTACTATAAGCCTATAATGTAAGAGGATACAAGCAAGATGAAAGCAAGTGCCACCACCATTATGACTTCTAAAATTATGGTATTTGAAATAAATTTGCAGCAATTCCAGTAGTGTTCTCCATACAATTTAATTATGATCAAACACTAAATAATTTTTTTATTAAATTTCTATAAATAATTTTCTTTTAAATAAAAATACTTAATCTTCGAATTGTAATTATGAAAAAAAAAACATTTAGAGCTATTATATTTTCAAAACATTAACTTTTCTATTTTCATTCTTAATTTATGTTAATTAATAATATTTCACATCAATCATCCAATTTAAGAATATATATATATATAGATATATATTTTCAACAAAGACAGACTACAATAAAATCACATCAAACCTTGATTAGATTTTCGCTGCTTTATCCTATCAATATTAATGATGTCCAATAAACTGAAAGATCCTATAGCCCGTTCAATGATAATATTTTGTATCAGATCGATTGTTTTGATTTTAATAAATTATATTTAGATTAAATTAATGGTATGAATATATCTAGGGAGTTTTAGATTGATGATAAATGGGTGCATTGTTGATGTACTCTTTGTGATAGAACGCTGATTCAAATGCCCCGTGAGTAGTTCAAATACCCTGTGAAATAGTTTTGAAAACTGAATAGAATAAGTTCCCATTTTATATGAAGTGAAGCGAGGTTTATAAATTGAAAGAAATCAATCCCAACTATCACAGAGCGGGCAGTAGGACGTAAATCGGTATAGACAACCATCCTTTTCTCAGTTTTTGGTCGTCATAGAAAGTAAAAGATACGGTGAAGAAAATCCTCATTATCGTGCATTGGCGATATTAGTATGCAGTTGTCGGTTTGAATAGTGACTTTCGTGACATGCTTGGCTATTCCCATAAAGTTGCCTTTGATTTTTCAAATAGGATTTTTGAAATTTATATTTTAAAACATTTTCGGTCGTAGTTACTAAATGAAAGGTGGAAAGTTATGTTTTTTTTTTTTTCCTTTTAATTAAATTTATGAATTTAAGTAAATGTTATTATTTTTTGGACTTGTGGTATTACTAAGTTAATATATTGATTTATGATTATGGTATTGTTATTTTATTGATAAAATATGGTGAATTATTAGGATTAAAAATCTCATTACATGTTTTTAACTAATACATTACTTTAGATCCATCTAATACCAAATCTATCATGGGTAAATAGGGATAAAATGTCTCAACGTGCAAATCTTGCTTTTGGAGTGTAGAACTGAGAAAAGGTTTGCAGGCGATAGAAATGTCTCACGTGCAAACCTTGTTTTTTAGTGTAAAACTTGAGGAAATGTTTTTTAGTGTAAAACTTGAGGAAATGTTTGCACCTCGAGGGATTTGATTCATATGATAGATACAGTGTTACATGGACCTAAGCTTGTTCTAGCAACAATGTTACATTTTTAAATTATCATTATTATGTATATGTTTGAAATAAACTTCAAAATTCACTTTCTGTTTTTTTTGCTTGACATGACCATATTATTCTTTTCTTTAATTTAGTTTGTTTGTTTGGATGGTTAAAATCTTACATTTTTATATTATCATTATTATGTATATGTTTGAGATAAACTTCAAAATTCACTTGATGGTTTCTTTGCTTGACATAACCATATTATTCTCTTCTTTAATTTGGTTTGTGTTTTTTTTCTTCATTGGTGTTTGGATGCTTTTACGTATGTGTTTGAATGCTTTGGGTGGTTTGTGTGTTTATGTGTTTGAATTGAAATCATAATGTTTGTAACATTTTATATATGTTTATGTAATTATCTCCTAGTAATTAGTTGGTGATGAAGAAGTTTACCCCGTCAAAATTACCCTTGAGATAACTAATTGATTCTTAATAATGTCCCTCCAGGTATTAGTAAATATATCTTGAATAATAGTTAAATAATTAACCCCGTCAAAATTACCCTTGAGATAATTTGTTTCTTTGCTAATATTTAAAATAATTTATTTCTTTTAAGAATATTTTTATTTTCACAATTTTTTTTATGAGTGGTCAAATTTGTGAAATCTTTACGTTATTTGTTTCTCCAAACAATTACGACATCTCCCTCAAGCATATTTTGATTTGTTTTGAATGTTTATAAATATATACTTTCCTCTAATAAATATTCTGAATACATGGTTGTATATGTAATTTTGAATATATGTAATTGTCTCTTAATAATTAATTGATTATCAAGAAGGGAGACCATATTGTCAAGAATTAATTTTCACTTTGCAGGAGGATTGATTTTTGACATATATTTGATGTTAATTATACATATAGCAACATTTTATAGCTAATTAATTCTTAATAATGTCCATCTAGTTATTACTAAATATATCTTGGAAAATATTTTTAATAATTTATAGATAACATCTAATGCATCTAATCCAAGCAATCAAATAGGATTAAAAAGCATATAAACTTAAATCAATGCATCTAATGCAAAAAATCAAATAAGATTAGAAATCAACATCTAAAGTGAAATCAATGCATCTAGTGCAATGAATCAAATAAGATTAGAAATAAACATCTACATTGAAAGCAATGCATATTGTGCAAACAGTCAAATAGGATTATAAATCAACATCTACATTGGTGCAATGAATCAAATAAGATTAGAAATTAACATCTACATTGAAATGAGTGCATCGAGTGCAAGAAATAAATAGGATGAATGCATCTAGTGCAAAAATAAAATATAATTAGAAACCAACATCTACATTGAAAGCAATGTCTATAGTGCAAACAATCAAATAAGATTACCAATCATCGTTACAAATCATCATTACAATAAAATCTATGCATCTAGTGCAGGAAATATTCTTCTCTGTATATATATCTCCCTCCATGTCTCCTTCTTTGTCTCTCTATCTCACCCCCCAAATGCACACACTCTCCTTCCGTCCATCACTCCCTCTTTATGTTTCTCCCTCTCTCCCTCCCTCTCGCTATCTCTCTATTCTTCCCTCTCTTCCCCTTCCATATATATCTCTATCCCCCTATGTCTCTTCATTGTTTTCCTATATTACCTCCAAAATATACACACTATTCCCTCATATTTATCTATATCTCCCATCCTCTGCCTCTCTCTCTCTCTCCCCCCCCCCTTTTATCTATTTTCCCTTCTGCTCTCCTCTCTCCCTCTCTCTCTCTTTGTCTTCACCTCTCTTTCTCTATGTCTTTCTTCTTACCTCCATCTCTCTCCCCCTCCAATCACATGTCCCTTCCCCACTCTCTCTCTCCCCCCTTCTCACTCCCTCATGTCTTCTCTCTCTTCCTTCTTGTCTCCCTTTCTCTCCCACCTCACTTGGTATTGCCCCTCATCTCTCTCTCTCTCTCTTTTCCACTTCGACTTCAAAATCTATCACTATCTCCCTCCCTCTATCATTCTCAGCCCCCTTCCCTCCATCTCTGCTTCTTTGTCTCTCTATATCAACCCAAAACATATGCACTCTCTCTCCATCTCTCCTTCTCTCCATTTTCATTCCCTCTCTCTCTTTCCAGTTTTCTCTCTCTATGATTTTCTTCGCCCCTCCCTCTCTCTCAAGTCATCCCTTTGGTCCTTCCTCTTCGTCCCTTCCTCTACTACCTCCCTCTCTCCCCCCATCACTAAATCTCTCTTTGTATCTCTCTCTCTCTTTCTCCCATCCAACCTTGTCACTATCTCCCTCTCTGTCTTGTACTCTCCCTCCCTGTCTCCTTCTCTCTCTCCTGCTCTCCTCCCCTCCATATTTGTGTCCCCCCTTCTCTCTTTGTTACACTTCTCTGCCTCTCTCACTCCTCTCTTTCTTTCTCTCTTGATTCTGTCTCTCTACTCTCCTTTATCTCCATCTTTGCCTTGTAACTCCTCTATCACTCTATGTCATTGTTCTTCCCTCCCTTATATATAGAGCTATATATATCATCATATATTATAACATATCAATATATATTAATTTAATATGACCAAGGTTATTAAATTCAATAATATAATATATAATATATTAATATTATATTAATATTTAATATTAAATTAGATTAAGATGTTTCTACATGGCACGTACAATTATAATAAACTACACAAAATTAATATTTTTCCAAAAGTTACATGTGTGGACTATTAGTTCTTTAAAAAATTTAATATATTCATAAGATATGGTTTTTTCTTCCATCATTTTACAAATATTTAAATAAAATAAATATTAAAAGATTTTGAAGTAGTAGTTTTGAGTCTTTGTGTTCAATTAAACTTTTCTTTTGACTCAAGGAATAATATTTATTTTAGAAAAACTACACTGGCTGGTTACAAATGCATGTGATCTTTTTCTGAAAATTTTTCATTAAAAAATAAAGATGTTTAAATTTTTAACTAATATGAAATTTTGATGTGGAAATTTTTTTTGTTCAAAGAAAACTTATTATCCATTCAAATTCAATGCATATAATAAAGAAACTATTAGACGATTATTTATTATCCATTAAAATTATGTATAACAATACATAATTACATTTTAATAATTAATATTTAACCATTAATAAAATTAAAAATATATATAATCTAAATTTCAAACTAATTTATCGTCCATTATTATTTATATTTATATTTAAATGAATTTTTCAAACAAACATAAATATACATGTGATTTTTGTTTATTTATTTATTTTTACTCCTTGTTTATTTGTAATTTATAAAATTAATTTATGGATGGAGGAATGATGACATAAAATTACTGAGGTGATCAAAAGTAGATGTCTCTTAAATCATAACTGCACTTAAACATGGTTCTTCTTTACAGGATAATATTAAAACACCCTAATATACTCATTATACACAAATAAAATATGACACCAATATATATAAATATTTATTACACTAATATATACTAATCCCGGTATTTATTTATTAATAAAAATATAATTTATTGGATTACAGAAAGACTGATATAACTGAATGGAGATGGCAAATAACTGAAGTCTTTTTCGTCGTAGAGTACCTTTTGAAGTATGATTAACTGTCTCAAAGCATATTATTCCTTAAAAGCAATCTCTCAACCCCATCTTGTTAAGTACTTTTGTCCATGAACTCTGTCACCATTTGTAAATATCTGGACCAATAAGAAGTATCATTTCACACTTTCCCAAAACCTAAGGATTCCTCTTTATATTGCATTCATATAAAGAAATTGAACATGTACTTCCAATTTTCATTTGAGCATGCTTAATAAAAAATTTCAGTACACGGTCTGCTTTAAGATTCTCATATGCAAATCTTCAATGAAAAAAATGTATAAGAAAAATTGTTTCGAATTAAGCACAATAGTTCTTCCACGAAATTTCTAACATTTAAAATCTTAGAACTCGAAAATCTAGCGAGCGTGAAGATTCACTTGAAAATCCAATGAGCCCGAGTTTGAATATAGTTTTAGGTGTACTGTAATAGTTGTATAAATCTATTTCTACTTTTGTATTTATATAATTATTTTCCATTTTCTCGACTGGTTTTAGTTTGATTGGACATAAAAATATTTAATAACAATAAATAGGTATTTTCACCAAAAATATTTTTTTTATAAGTAGTAATAATAATAATAAAATTATAATTTAGCTCATTTTTATGTATTTTCAATTTTGAAAATGTAACATGTATTATGTAGTAATTGTTTATTTTTGTAGGACTAGGGTATGTCTTAAAATTGATTTTATTTTGCTAAGAGCTCGTCTTGCTCGGACATAAGGAAACATGTGAACGATCCAAGAACAAGTCATTCCTTTCTCCTTTTTGGAGCTACACAACCATCAATATCTGTTTCCGTAGTATTTCCTCTTGTAAGCATATTTCCTCCCATTCCTTTAGTTGCTCTATTTCCTCATTCCTTCTTCTATCTATGTACCCTTCTTCTATTAACACTTTGTGTAATGCCTCGGTCTTTATCTCCAAATCTTATTTTTTTCTAGGAATATATTATTGAATTCTCTTTTATTCCAATGCGTTAGTTTGGATTTAATATATCTCAACATGGCCGGAAATTTCAACATTTTGGAGCACCTCATTGGGAGAGCATAGTCCCCCAATTTCTTTATATTCTCCATAAATGAGGGGTGATTTATCCAAACATCCATGAATTTGAACGGTCTATTTTTGGGATGCCCAACATTGCAATCGCTAATACCACCAACCAATGATCCAAGCTTCCATAGGGGAGAATATTTGCCTCTATATCTAGCCCTTATAATAATATATATTCAGATGTTAGGAATTTTTCTAATCTAGAGGCTACTTGTTCCCCCCTCGCTTCTTACTCCAAGTAATGATTCCATTACCTGTCTCCATATCTATCATATTTTATTCTTCAAGGAAACTCTTGAAGGTCTCTGAGTCTCTGTCATTTTGTCTTTAACATCCTTTATTTTCTGCAAAACAAGTGATCATGTTGAAATCTCCACCGAAAATACAAAGGAGATTACGCTTCCTTCCTCTAAGGTCCTTCCAATCCAAAATGAAACCTAATTGATCATCTATCATTTGCGGCTCATGGACATTTATTAAAAGAATTGACCTAGGGACTTCTCTTATCTGCATCTTCATAGGGAGGAAAAATCGATTGGCTTCTGCATCTACTAGATACATTAAGTGTGGGTTCCACCAAGTAAGTATTTCTCCCACATTACCTTGGGCTTCCACATCTAGAAATGTAAACCCCCATCCTAATTTACTACCAAGTTTTTTAATCTTCTTTGCTGAGCATTTCGTTTCTTGAATGAAGATTAGATCAATTTTTTCCATTTATTCTTTTTCTTCAAAAGTCTTTGTTTTGTAGGGTTATCCATGCCTATTGCATTCCAAGTTACAACTTTCATTTCTTAATTAATGATGTTGGGTGGCGAGCTTAAAGCTCTCATCTTACATGAGCTTACTAGCATTGCTCCCAATTCTTGCAGAACCACACTATTTGACTTCCTTCCACCCTTACTGTTTTTTTTTGTATTGAGTGGATATGGGACTCTGTGATGTTAACTCCCATCTCCCCAAGTTCCCCATGAGATTGTTTCTTCCCCCAAACCTTTGCATATTCCCTCATTAGGTAGAGGTATTGGATACAGTCCACATATACTGTTAGAATTGCCTCCATACCCTCTTTTCTCCATTGTTCTACCATGTTCTACTGGTTGAGCCCTTACCTTTTCACTATATCCTGAAGAATCATTTCCTCCATGACTACCTCAGTTGGGGCCATTTTTAAATCCCCTTCGAAGAATTTCCCAGATTTGTTATGTACATTCTCTTAATAGGGTCTTTTAGGACCTCCAGCATGCCTTCCTCATTGTTCTCTTTCTTATTCTCCATGTTATCCTCTTCGATCCAGTCATCCTTGGGTATATGTTCTTAAAGGACCCTTAAACTATTCCTCGATGTTGCTTTCCCTCAATTTTTTTGTTATTATCTCCTATTGGCACATCCTTTTGGGTTTGACCTTACAAAACCCTCAACATATTTTTGCTCTTGTTGCTTACTATCGTCCTTAGATCTGTTTAGAGGACAATGCTTGATTAGATGCTTGTGCTCATGAAAATGTCTACGTCGAAAGTGAATCTATTCATGATTGATAGGATGCATGGAGATTTTATTGCAGAATTCCAATTTGATCACTTCTGGTAATGCTCCAAACACATCATTCTCTACACAAATCTTCACATATGAGGTATATCTACCCTGTCACATTGCATCTGAGATCTTTATGAACTTCCAAAATGTATCACCTATAAGCTTCAATGTCGATGGTAGCCAATAATCCAAGGGTTAGGAATATAGCCTGACCCATGCCAGAACATTGGTGAATGTATTTTTCTTTGAAGTGAAGTTATCTTTGCATGGTCACATGTATAATCTCGCAAAGGAAAAGAAATATGGTCCTCCATCGAATAGAGAGTCCCTATCCTCTAGATTAGTGAAGACTGTTGTAAAAAAGCCTTTTGACCATGAGTGCAACTCAATCTCGCCACACAACTTCCTATGATGCTTGATCCTGTCACATAAAGATTTCTTTGTGGGTCATAAACCCATGAACTTGCATATGATCACATACATATGCATGCACTTCGTGAAATCTTGGGTTTGGTGATATGTGATTATTGTTCTTGGGATTACCGACGTTTTCGGATTGCATGGGCCATTCCCATTAGCCCCCTTTGACCTTTGCTGCTAATATGTTGGGTCCCTTGTTCTACCTTTGTCCTCATCTCTTCTCTTGCCATTAGATGTTGACTCCCCATCCCGCTTACTCCTCAATTCATGCATATTGATCCCTTTGCCAAAATTTTAAATCCTGCCTTGAATCCTTTTCCTTTGTCATCTACAACATTTTTGCATGAGGGATCCCCTCTCCCTCCCCTTTTGAAAACCATGCAAACTAGGACCTCTCTACAAAAATTATGAAAACCCTAGCTCTCTCCCACCCTTGCCTTCCTCTGATTGTATATATAATTTGATCTCTTACATACATCCTAAAAATAAAAATAAAAAAATTGTAATAAGGGAGAGGGAAAATATTCTCTATCTTTATTATTCTGATTTTCCTTTCTTTGGATACAATTGAATATCTCTAAATGAAAACGTGAAAAAATGAATCAAGAATAGAACATATTCGCATGAGAATACTTTTATATTGATGAGAAACCAACTTATTTTTCTAGGTGATCAAGTAGATTTGAGTCCTTTGGCCTCTTTCATGAAATGGTTGTTCTATCTTTCATATGTATATTTTTTATTAATATATATATTAGAGAATACTAATAGAGTATCAGATTGATTTTAATATTCAAACCTATTCCCATTAAAATAGTTTGATATTAGTGGGAGATGAGGTTTTCTTCTAATTGATCACGTAGATTTCGGGCCTCCGCCCTCATTCATCTCTCATGAAATAGCTATTATATCTTTCATATGTACTCAATCAAATAGATTTTAGACCTTTGGCTTCCTCTATCTATGATGAAATGGCTAATATATCTTTCATATGTATCAAAAGCAAAAGATTAATATTAAAATGTTGTAATTGTTCACTTTTAAATATTTAAAATATGAATATCTAGTTGGAAAAAATATCAATATGCTCATTTCACAATACTTCCTTCCTTTGTTTGATTAATAATGTATATAAATCATTGAAAGAAAGATAGCTCTATAAATCACTTACCCTGTTATCTCAAAGCATCTTTATCTCTCTTCTCATGTCATTTCAGACATTATATGAAAATGTTATAATATAAAATTATATATTTTTTTAAAACAATATAATTTATATAACTAATTTTTTTATTAAATTATGTTTTGTTAAATTAATTTATATTTAACTTCTTTTAAGTTAATATTAAGATAAAAATATGTCGAGGAACCTGAGCCTATGGAGGCTTCTTCTCGTCACTATTACAATCATAATAAAAACGATAATTGCATGTCTTGTAATGATTAATAAATAATCTACTTCATATTTTGTCAAATAATTGACACTATAGTTTTTAAGTTTATATTTAACATTAAGACATAACGGTTCAACAGATGAACATGAACCTCGAGGCAATTAAGAAATCAGTAGAAGTTATTGAAGTCGGTATAAGGGTCGCTGTCTCGCTCAATTTTGTTGATATCATGACACATCAATGGCAAGCCTACCGTCGGTTGGTCGGAAAAGAAAAAGAGCACGCACTCTCAGACCGAGGAGAGGAACAACAACCGACCAGCGTGAGATTGATTGTACATGGATAATAACATGGGGCGGTGACATCTAGAAGCGGCGGATTCAATATGACCTGACGTAGCCTGACCATGCCCAAATTTCACTCTATTCATACAGCAATTCCCGATCAAAGGTTGTGTGTCTACGTTTCATTTTCCTGGTGTATAACATTCGCATTCTTTGGTCTCTTCTCTCATCCTTTAGTTTCCAATTCGAGCACTGTAAGTGCCCAGATGGGGATGAATTTCCTCTCTATTGAAAACCCCTGCAGAAGTGACTAGGGCAAGAACTTCAACGGGCACTTTGTGCAGATTAGGGATCATGGGGGATCTTGCATGGAGAGCCACAATGAGTGGTGCCGCCAAGAATGACTTGCCAACATCTATCCCACTAGCAACTGTGAGGTACTATACTGCATGGTAAT
>APFE031618702.1:0-11008 GCA_000404065.3 Pinus taeda | reverse complement strand
AAACATAGATGAAGTGATTTTATCATCATAAGTAACAACTAGATGCTTTAGAATCGTTAAAGAAATACATGAAAACTCAATTTTAACACCATAAGCAACGACTATGTGACTCAAAGTCCCTAATGAAGTTTTCCTTAATGCACATGACAACTGAACTCAAATAGGAGAGCTAGAAATAATAGTGAATGCCTAACACAATGATCAATAATGAATAATGCTTATCTGTGTTTATGAAATACCAAAATTTGGGATGTCAACATTTTGTCTTGTTAATATTATCATGTATGAAAGTGATTGTGGTCATGAAAAGACTTCACAATCAAAATTGGTTTTACGGTAAAATAGAATTATTATTGGACTAAATTTTAAGAAGGAATCATATAGAAGTGTATTTTAGCATAAACTAAACTCTTCGTATTTATTTGTGTGCGTTTATATTTGGTTTCTAGTGCCTAACAATCCAATATAAGATATATCTATATATTTCGTAGCTAGAGATGCAAAAACATAGAAATCAGCATGTTTTCTTGTTGTTTAAATCATGTCTACAAAGGACAATGGTCATATATGGAAATTATGATTCCTTAAACTAGCTAAATTGCATTGTTTCTTCTTACATTATATGAAATGAGTTATAGATGTTATGTAAAACTTATAAGGGGATACCATACTAAAAATGAAATAAGTTGGGGTTGTCAATTACATTTAAAGTATTGTGGAGGTTCCCTATAGATTAGAGTAGCCTAAAGTGTAGTTTTTACATATTTTCCACATAGGGAGGAATAAAATGTAGAGTGGGGTCATAAAGTAGAGAAGTCATGCCCTAAATGGGTGCATTTTCCATCCATTATTTTATTAAAAATAGTTAGGTAAAATGGTAAAAGTTATTATGATCAGGTACGGTAGTCTTGTTGAGAGATTTCTTATTATTTGGATGTGATGTGAAATGCATCAAGCTATCGGTACAGATGATGTAACCCTTTAGTGATTTAGTTGACTATTATTATTCTCAAAATAATAATTAATCTACTCTATAGTGAAAATGGGTAGCATGAAAAGATATATGTTTATTATTATTAGCTATTATTATTATTATTTAAACATATGTTCATTTGAGAAATCATGGAATAAGATTTTTATCCATGAATATTTATATATACTTTATTACAGAGTTTCTTAATGTATAAATATGATAAGACTAGAATGGTTTTGACATGGAATTTCCTTTTAATTTTTATAATTGTGATAAGGCTTAGGTTAAATATATTACCTACTAGGCAAATTTTTATCATTATTGTGAGTTTATATTCATGTGTATGGTGATATTTATTTTGAATGTTTTAGATTTGTGATCATGCGAAATGATAGTTGTTGGGTTAAGGGTTAGTGCTTTGAGATTTGTATCAGGCTTCTATGGGTGACTTGGCATTCTAGTCAGGGATGTTAATCCTGATTTGTACCAATTGTCTCAAATCCACCACTCACAAACACTCATATATGAAAAACATTAATGTCTATGTACCATATCTCTTGGTTGTCAATGTTTGAGTTAATCCCTTGGGGTTTCAAAGTTCCCAGCAATTTGTTGTTTCATTGTTCTTTTTCATATTTTCTGCAATGATATAGAAGGGTTTGGTGATACACTAATTATGCATTTTCCCTCTATGTTTCACCCTAATTCTTGGTTGAAACCCTCTTGGATTCAATGGTGGCTTCACTCATGAACTGGTGACATAACCTGTGTGTTCATGGCATACTAAACAATACCATTAATTTTAATACATACTTGAAAGCACCTCTAAAATTCACTTTATTTAACCCCCTGCCAATACAAACCCAATACACCTTCCCAATTTAAAAGACCCCTACCTTCACTAGATATTGTAGGTATCCATTTTGTCATTAACATTTTTTATACCCTTTTATATTTATATGCCTAGTATAGTGACATGATTCCTCTCTTATGATCCCACATGCATCCTACAATGCACCATTATTCTTTTGATATACATTGTGGATGAATATTGGTTCTCTGACAATGTAATTAATCAAGCCACACTCAAGCACATCTCACTATGATTTGTGGGATTTAATGCCTTAAGACAAAAAATATCATAAAACTTTTATGAATATTAATTATGTTCGTGTATATAAAATAACATACAATGAAAAATCAATTGAAAAATCTTTATGAATAAATTTTCACCAAATAAGGCATTGATGCATAAGTCTAGATCCTCTATATGTAAGACAACTATCTACAACCAAGTACGGGGCCCCAAATCTCAAATCCATATAAACAAATGGGTTATAAATCCAACACTCAATTAATCATTCACTCACTGGGAGCTTATTACAACCTATTTGGGACTTTGGAGAGGAATAAAGAGATAAACCTTCTTGTGTGTTATTGTAATGCATATCTAAGAATCTTTATATATAGATGCATTCAGAGTGAATTATTATGGGCATGAACAACCACCCTTATTTATAAGTAACGAACTTTATTTCTGTATTACTTACAAATGAAAGTAATAGACAAGGGAATTTTTCTATTCTTTTTGTAAATGTTCTAAATAAACTATGGTATAGGAACAGTAAACTAGATGAAATATGTTATATTCTCTACAATAACTTGATGTTCTCCTTTGTAAATTATCAATAAGATAAAATTTTTCTTTCATTTACCAAAACAAAGTTTTCATGAGGTCCAAGTTGTTATGTCAAATAATTGCGTCGTATTCATGAGCATGTGTTCTTGATTAAGTATTGTATGTTATGTTGTGATTTTCCTACTTGACATATAAACTCATGCAAAATCTCTAACATGTATTGAATGTGCAGCCACACTCCAACAATATATAAAAATGAGAACTCTATCAAATTCTAATGCGACAAATGGGATTCACATAGAGAATACTCTACTAGAATTTACACTCAACCTTCAATTGTTAAGAGCATGTGCTTCGCCTAAGAGGTCACAGCTTCAAAATGAGAGGGGGTAGAGTATGCATGCCTTCATAGACATAGTAGTCAAATCGCCATGCAAATATGGGTCCCTTGTCCCACAAAGAAGGGGGTCTCATACACCAATTTCGTGTATGGCTTCACCATGACCTTAAAATTGGATAGGAATAATAATAATCACCTTGCCTTCTTCTATCCTATAGCATAGATTATTCCTTGTTCAATGTGAAAGCTTGCTCTAATCTTGATTTGTATATGATGTTACTATGGCCTATCTATCTCATAAAATTATGTTCTCTTTCAAGTTAAGTTCAAGGATTCTTTTATGACAAGGATGAATGAATGGCTTTATTTGGTCAACACTAGTTGTGAGAACATATAAAGGAATACATGAACAAGTCAACACTATGTTTCACAACAATTCAATAAAGGAAATATGCTTGTTGTGAACTACGGGCATCCCTCTCCCTCCCCCTTTCACTCGCTCTCCCTCTCTCTCTTTTTCTCTCCCTCTCTATCCACTCTCTCCCCCCCATTGTCTCTCTCCCTCCCCCCCGCTCCCTCTCTCTCTCTCTCTCTCTCTCTCTCTCTCTCTCTCTCTCTTGCGCTACCTCTCCCCCCTTTCTCTCCCCTTACTCTCTCTCTCCCTCTCCCCCTCCCTGCATCTCTTTTTCCATCTGTTTGCATCTATCTATTTTTTCCTTTATCTCTTTGTCTTGTTTTACATTTGACCTTGTAGCTAGGGAAAATATATATCAGGGATAACTTTTCAAAGAATATATATTTCCCATGGTTGATAACTACATGGGAGGATACAAAAATGATATGTTTCCATATGGTAAGACTTGGAGTGGGAAACACATACCATGTCTGGTGATATTGACGACGTAGAGAAAAAAATTGAGTGCAAATAATGGAATGACACCCGTGTTTTTAAGAATTTGATTGCAAGAATCTGTAAGGAAGAAGACACTCGAAAAGAATAAAAATTAAAATTAATTTTCAAGTGTTCATTTATAAAAAGATACTATGAGCACGTTGTAGATCTCCTAGAACCATGATCAAAAAATTTGTAGATGAGGGAAGATGCCAAGAAAGAGGTGGATGTTAAAAATATTTCATAAGTTGAGGTGAAAGGTATGAATGGTGTTTTTAGACTACTCCTACAGTGAGTGACCGACAAGAAATTCCTAACAAAAAATATGAACCTTGCTAGTAGCAACTCACATAGTGTACTTACTTATAATTGAAAGTAAGTGGAGAGTGATTTGGTGACTCATCATTGATTTGGATGCCTAAATCCAATTGATCTGGTAGGTTCAAGGAGATGAAAGAGTTCAGGTGTTGAGGGTAAGCACTTGAAAGGGGTCTCAACTGTTAACAAATCACTCTAATCTCTTGGGATCTTAATCATGAATCTTGTAAATATTGGCAATAGGGAACTACAACATGTACCATATCATGATTCAAAACTTACATTTCTTCTCTCTTGGTGGAAAATCTAAAATGACTATCATTACCAATGTTAGCCCTTGTAATTATTCTATAGTAGAGACACTTTAAAATTTGAAATTTGCACAACAAGAAAAAATTGTTTGGAATACTTCATCTGTAACTGAAGATGCTACGATAGATGTTATAACTTTGATGATTCAAATTCGATAGTTGAAGGAAGAAGTAAGTCATATGTGTGGTTATCCCGAAGAAGTGCCTCCCACTCAAGAATATGACTATGGAAACATGGCCTTGTTGAGCTCTTTTGGATGATATTGATGGGATATGAGAGATCTAGCAAGCCCATTTCCTGGTCATACGAAGTGGCCTTCACAAACATATTTGGAATCTACACTTGTAGGAGCTGTGAAAATACATTAATCTTTAGAGACATTAATGAAAGCAATGGATATTAAAAATTAAAAACTAAAACATTTTGTTAAACATCGTGAGGAAGATGCACAGTGTGGAAAGATGATGCTTTATTTTGAAGAAGACAAATTTAAGAGACTAGAGGCAGTTGCTTCTGATAATATGGTTGTAGAAGCACACCTTTTAGAGGAGAAGAATGTGTTAATGGATGAGCTACAAATTATAAATAACAATGTCGATCAAAATCTTCAGGTGATGAGGGTTGAAATGGAAAATATAAGGTTGATAAAAGAGCTAAGAAGGTACCAAGAATGTTATGAGGGTGGAGAGCTAGAGAAAATTCTAGAATAGATAGTTTTATTAGGAGATTAGTTACTCAAAGCTTTGGAATAGAAGCTTATGCATGATAAGGACACAAACCTTATGAACCAAAAGGAATCATCATAATAATATCTTTCTTCCATCAGTGAGGAGAATGAATTTCTTTACAGACATGTTAATTTGTGCTGAAGGGAATAAAAATATCTTCGTAATAAGTTTTGCGTCTACCTAGAAGCCAAATAAAATTTGGAAAGGCATGTTGATGATTTGATGATCCATTGTGATAAGATGACGCTTTCAGATGTTGATGGATAATTCCAACTGAACTCTGCAATGGATTCTCTAGAGTTGACAAAGGGGACATCATTTAGATATGGTTTACCAGAGAAAAGGGAGCTTAAATATTTGGTTGAATAAATTAGTGCAACCAATCAATGTGAAGTAGAAGCTTGGGGAACTTCCATTTATTTGGCTAAGGAAGTTGATGATTTATGCAAAAAATGTATAGGAGTCTATTGAAGATAATGAAGGAATAAGTATCATGTATGAGAAAGTCATGCAAGAACTATATGAAGTAAATAAAGTTGAGGATTATGGACATGAAATGAATGAAAAATCCCAAGAACTAGTTCATGTATTCAAGTATCAAGTTGAGGAACTTGAGTAAGAAATTAAAGAAAGGAATCAAATTTTTTTAAGAAGGGGACACATGTCTACAAAGGATGATTCCCCAAATATTTCACCAGATGTAACAGGCTCTATGAATGTTGAAGTATAACATATAGCTCTTCGTCTTAGAAAAGAGATTGCAAAAATACTAATAAAATTGCAGGATACATCAGAAGAGAATGAAAGAATTCTTGAGCTATATGAAAAAGCAATGCGATAAAGAGAATATGCAAGAAGAATGTGGTGGAATTTTGGAGGTAGTAGAATTTGTATAGAGCATGTACAAGACATGGAATATGGAACGGGGACAAATGCAATAGGCCGTGAAAGCTTAATTCAAGGGCATGAAGAATAAATTTGAGGTAGTGTTGAAACTGCATTATTGCATGAACACGCTAGTATCAATGGGGATTGAAAAGTATAACTCGAGGGGATCCATACGTGAATGGAGGTTTAGGAGTGTACAATTAAATTAAAGGAGATAACTGACGAGAATGAAATATTAGTTGACATGTATGAGTAGGCAATGCCAGAAAACAATGGAATTAGGAAACTATGGGAATGCGTTGTACAAAAAATAAGGCTTCCATTGAATTTAACACAACTATAAGGGGCATTATAGAATATCAAGAATTGAGAAATGAGGCTGAACAACTAGAAATTGAGATTGTGCCTAAAAAGGATTCTAATGAACTGAGGATATAGTTGGAAGATGGTAAAACATATCTAAAATTTCGCATGAAATATGATGGACATCAAGAGGAGAGAAGGGGAACACTAGGACTATAAAATAATGGAAATATGCCACAAACAGAATTTGTATTTTCCTCCTCTAATGTTAAGTTAGAGCATCCATAGTAGAACTTATAATTGTGGCAACAAGAAATGATTGATTAGATTCAAAATCTTCAAACAAATCTCATGAAGATGTCCCAAGAGAATGGAAAATTAGTTAAGATGCATGAGAAAGCTATATCTGAGAGAAATATATTAGTGAAGTTGTGGAATAATGTATCATATTCTTTGGATCATGTTGAGAATATATAACTTTTGAAATGAGATAGGTTCCATAACATTTCCAGAAGTCTTTGTATTGTATAGGGGAGCCCCCTTTGCTCTTTTATCCCAAAAGAAACTGAAGTTCTTGAGGAAATGAAGAAACAAGGATAGGAAAACGACATTTAGATTTTTGAAAGTCATCATGGTATATTTTTTACCCACAAGGGAGGTACAGTGGATGTTTAGGAGTAGTCTGACTTTTGGAGAAACATGGATGACAATTTAGTCTCTGATAGATTATTTAGCTTGTTAACAAATGAAGCGCGTGAACTACAATTGAAAATGAAGGAAATGGCAGGTGAATATGAGAAACTACTAGTAATATTTGAGGAAAATGCAAATGATAATTATAAAATTAGGAAACTATTAGAGAAAACTAGTTAAGGGCTGGAAAATTCCACACAGGAGAGGACACTTTTCTTGAGGGATATAGAGGATGTTAAGTCCAAGCTATATAACCTGATAGATAGTAGTGAAGATATGGTCGATGGAAATAAGATATTTTTTCAACAAATGGATGCATTAAACATAATTAAGGACTCATCAAATAATGTTGATGCTCATTTTACAATAAACCAATCTGATGAACTTCATCCATTGATAATTGAAAACAAGTCAGGCACAGATGTGGGGAACTGAGAGGAAACAATCAAAATGGATGTTTCTGTAAAAATATATGAAAGTTTGATCCACTTGTTCCTACAATTAAAACAAGAACCCATCATACTAATACTAAAATTCTCTAATCAATGAATAAATCAATATAGATATATTTTAACCTAGATCTTTTATACATTGATCGATTGTTTTCTTATTTTCTTTAAATCCCTCTCAATTCTTAATAAATATTGGACTAAAATAGATATATTTTAATACGTATATCCACCCCCTTAATGAAGCACTAGAACCCAAGTAGGTGGTACTAAAATATTCCTATCACTACATTATGTCCTCCCTAAAAACAAGCATTGTTCAATTTTATCTTTGAATGGGCAGACACTTGATAAGTGGTGGAAGTTCCATGGTAATACACCCAAACATAGCTGAAGTGATTTGATCATCATAAGCAACAACTAGCTGATTTAGAGTTCTTAATGAAATACATGAAAACTCAATTTTAACACCATAAGCAACAACTAGGTGACTCGGAGTCCTCAATGAAGTTCTCCTTAATGCATGTGATAACTAAACTCAAATAGGAGAGCTAGAAATCATAGCAAATTCCTAACACAATGATCAATAATGAATAGTGATTACGTGTGTTTATGAAATCCCAAAATTTGGGACGTTAGCATTCTGTCTTATTATTGTCATGTATGCAAGTGATTGTGGTCATGAAAAGAAAAAATAATTGGAAGTGGTTTTAAGGTACAATCAAATTATTATATGGCTAAATTTTAAAAAGGAATCATATATAATCGTATTTTAGCATAAACTAAACTCTTCGTATTTATTTTTGTGTGTTTATATTCAGTGTCTCTTGCCTAATAATGCAATCTAAGGTACTTCTATATATTTCGTAGTAAGAGATGCAAAAACGTAGAAATGAGCATGTGTTATTGTTGTTTAAATCATGTCTACATATGACAATGGTCATATATGGCAATTATGTTTACTTAAACCAGCTAAATTACATTGTTGCTTCTTACATTATGTGAAATGAGTTATATATGTTATGTAAAAAGTTATAAGGGGATACCGTACTAAAAATGCAATAAGTTGGGGTTGTCAATTACATTTAAAGTATTGTGGAGATTTCCTATCTACTAGAGTTGCTTAAAGGTGTAGTTTTTACATATTTTCTAGAGAGGGAGGAATAAAATCTAGAGTGGGGTGATAAAGTATAGAAGCCATGCCCTACATGGGTGCATTTTCAATCCATTTTTTATTAAAAATAGTTTGGTAAAATGGTAAAAGTTATTATGATCAGGTACGATAGTTTTGTTGAGAGATTTCTTATTATTTGGATGTGATGTGAAATGCATCAAGCTATGGGTAGAGATAATGTAACCCTTGAGTGATTTAGTTGAATATTATTATTCTCAAAATAATAATGAATCTAATTTATAGTGGAAATGGGTAGCATGCATAGATATATGTTTGTATTTGTCAAGTACATGACCTATGGTACGAGTGAAAAGGAAATATATTCTAAATATCATAATGCTCTGGAAAAAATTATAGTTGTTTGGAAACTACAAAGATGAATGTTTGGAGACTAGTTTCCTCTAAGGAATACATACTTTTAACTATGTATTTTATTTCTCAACTTCTAGGATAATTTATTTAATATGTATTTAGTCTTCAACTATTGTATCAAACAATGACATAAGCTTGGACAAAATATATCAAAAGATATAAGAAAAAGGTAAAAAAGTCTTTAAAATCACAAAAACTATTTCAACAAAAAAGCCTTTATATTAAAAAATTTGAACAAATAGATCGAGCAACAAAATAAGATATATTGATTTAGTCCTTATATGATTACAAAAGAAAATTGATAATTCTCCATAAGATTTGTTTTCAAAATCTGCAAAACCTTATAATCAAAAAAATTAAATACAGTAAAATGTACATATACAATAAATTTGTATATGTATTACCTTTAGTTTCTTTCAGATGTTACAAATGCATAAACAGAAATACAAGAATTAAAAGGAACATATTTACAATTTAAATTTACAAATTAGGTTTGATGTCATCTTGAACTTGAGTTGTAAATCACATTAAATTAGGGTAGAGTTTAACTTATAGATGAAATGGATTTTTTTTACCCCTGATACCTTTTTGTAATCAACATTATGGTGAACTATGATCCACTCTTTTAATGGTTGATCAAGCCATTTCTTTTAGATAATTGAGGGAGGGAATATTGAAATGAATATATATGGGTTCCTTTCAAAAAATAGTTCGATGTTCTTTTGTTCACATCCTCTTATTTTATCATCTGTATTAGCAATGGTTTTTTTTGTCTATTTCAATGTTTCTATATGTCAATGTTTGGATTTAGCTTTGTATGACTGGAATGGTTCTTTCATGCAGTTTTCTTTCAATTTTTGAAATTTTGATAAGACTTGGGATAAATATACTACTGACTAGACAACTCATTTATGACTAGTGTGAGTTTATATTCATGCGTATGGTGATATATCTTTTGAAAGTTTCAGATCAATAAGCATGAAAAATGATGGTTTTCAGGCTAAGTGTTATTTCTTTGATATTTTTATCAGGGTTTTATGGGTGATTTGGCATTCTCGTCGTAGATTTTTATCATGATTTGCACCAATTGTCTCAAATTGACTACTCATGGACACTCATATATGACAATGATTAATTTATTTGTACCATACCTCTTAGTTTCAATGTTTGATTTAATCCCTTGGGGTTTGAAGGTTACTAGGAGCTTGTTGTTTCATTGTTCTTGTTCATACTTTTCACATTGCTAGACAAGTAAGGGTTTGGTTACTGACTCGTTGTGCATTTTTCCTTTATGTTTCAACTTAATTCCTGGCTAAAGCCCTCTTAGTTTCTAATAATGGAACCCCTTATCGAGTTTAAATCCATTAGAGTCGAGATAATAGAGGCATATGACGAATGCGCGAAATTGTTCCACAAGGTTAACTAGTGGGAATTCCTTCAGTTGCTTTAGTGTTATAATAAAGGGGTTATCAAGTATTTTTCCTATTTCTTTTGATATGAAGAAGTCTCGAGTGGGTTATCTAGAGATGGTTGTAGATATTGATTTCAATGAAGCATCTACTAATCTCTCCTTTGAGAGAGAGAAATGGTCATAAAATTTGCAATGTCTGACATTCCCTAGAACCAAATTATCATGAGTAAATATCGTGAATATCATGTGCAAGATATGCCAATTTCCTCCTTATAATCTAAATGGCGTAATTTATTGCTTTTGTTGCATCAGTATGTTACTTATGAAGGGTCACACAGTCTAGCTTTTAGTTATCATGAAAGGTTTTTAATGACATTTCTCATCCATAAACTTAATTTTCTCTTTTTATCTATATAAAATCCTAACTAAAATATGATGCGGAAACCAGTCACATTGTAAGAACTCTGAAAGATCACTCTTTCGTCATAGTTTCATGTATATTCTAGTTAGACACCA
>APFE031618699.1:23991-67947 GCA_000404065.3 Pinus taeda | reverse complement strand
TATTAAGAGCTAATAATATTCGATTGTTCTATTTTTAGACTGGCAGTCTAAAAATAGACTCCGCCCATATGTCTAAAATAGAGGTCCATATATTTTTACCAACATGACCAATCATCCATAAATAGCATCCTGCAACTCATAGACCATGATCCATATGTCTAAAAATAGACATAGTCTAAAAATAGACTTTGCGCCAAAAATAGCCTGCAGGCCCACTTAGTGAAGGCGACTTCTTTTCACTAAGCTCCATCATCTTGTTGCATTTTCAATAGAGCTTTACATAACTAAGCGGAGAGAGAAATTGTTTATGCATTAGGTTCCTATGTTTTAATTGTAGGGGGCCTATTATCATGAGGTTAACATCCTCTAATGCAATTATGCTTTTGATGCAAAGACTAAAAGAGTGCCACATGTAGTCAACAAAGGATGATAGAGTATTTAATGCACTATCATTCTTGAACTCTAAACTCCCTTAACTATTGTTATTTTGTAACATGTTCTACCAAGTAATGAACATGCAAATACCATTGTTCATATGTATGTGTTATATTTTTGAATGCACCAATTGCAAACTTTTAAGGAGTTTCTATTTTTACTTGATGGTTAGGATCAAATACAGATGTTCACCTCACCACAAAGTTTTATTTTGGTTCAAAATTATCAATGTGTGGAATTAGAACAAATTATTGCAGAGGTTCATGCTAGAACATCTTCCTTCAAGGAAAATTTTGCAAAAATATATATTCTAACCTAAGAGAAGAAATGCATTGGGATCAGAAGGGGAATATGCAAAAGCTTTACAAAATTATTATGAAGCTATGCAACTAGAAACTAACCCTTTTGATCAAAGTTATATACTATACATTTAATACATATACATACATATGTACATACAAATATATATTTTTTTCCCTTTTTATTTTAAACATTTTTTTATCCTCTATGAAATTAAGTTTCAATGCAGATTTATCTTCCAATTAATATCATTTTTCATTTTGAATAATTTCAAGGAATTATTTTCTAGTTGAACATTATTAGAATGTTGAACTTTAAAACAAAGTGCAACGGCGACTACAATAGTTATGATCCAAGAAGGAGGTAAAAGAGATACAAATTGTGATGAAACACCAAATCCTAAAGTTGGTTTATTTGAAGCCAAGTTATTGGAGAAAGTATCTAGTTGTTAGAGAAGCAATGTATAAGAAAGAAAAATAATTCGATGTAAATATTCATGATTTTTTTTTTGACACAAATAAGAAAATATTTGTTATTAAATCTAGGCCCAGTCACAACAAGATACATGAGACCTTTACATGTTTCTCATAATTTCCATAGGTTTTAAGAGGAATGGAAGATTTATCTCTAAATGATATGGAATTTTTTTGCTACATTCCTTCTTGGTGCCAAAATTTATACTTTTTCCACTGTAGAATCTATAAAATTGACCATTTGCCAAAATACATTTACATGGATTTGTAATATCTTACTAAGGTGGATCAACTGACATTTTGTTTGTAAGAGCACTAATTTTGTGCTTCTTGACTCCTCATTGTTACTCTGATCTTAGAGATCAACCAGTTCAAGGGGAATTCCATCCATCTCATCCTCCATGCGTTGAATCTTGATGTACTAACTTTGCACAGTTTCTATTAGGACCAAAATTTGTTAACATAGATATGAGACCTCTGCATACCAACATAGAGGCGGGTGTAAACACAAGTGGTAGTGGTGAGCCATTGGATTTTTTGCAAATGCCCTTTAATGGGTTGTGTTCCATGAGGTGTTGATTTCTTCAATATAATATCTTGAAAACCACATAGGGGCAGAGTATAATGACAAACCAATACATTTACCAACCCAACCTTTATTGCTTAATGCCAACTTTTGAGCTAATTATGATCCACTATACTCGCTCGAACATAGAGACTAGAGGTGATGTAGCTGGAGAGCTTATTATGGGACTATTTATGCTCCTAGAGACACTAACTTTGGAAGAATGAAGAGCTCCAACATGATTTCATTAATAGAATGACTTGAAAACCACAAAGGGGCAGAGTAAAATGACTAGAAAATACATTGATCAGCCCAACCTTCGGTGCTTTTGAGTTGATTCTGACCCACTATACTCGCTGAAACATAGAGATCAGAGGTGTTGTAGCTAGAGAGTTACTTCTAAGACTGTTGACACTCCTGGAGATGCTAACTTTGGAAGAATGAAGAGCTCCAACACATTTCTTTTCCCATGAAGAGTCATTATTACACTTAGAAAAAAGGTACAGGAAGAGGGCTAACCAAATTTGCATGGAGAAAAAAATAAACCAAGGGAAGGATGACTCTCTGATGAGAGAGAACCAAATCCAACCCACAAAAGTTTCCCAATTCTAAATTTTCCATCTAACTGACCCTCAAATTTAAACATGCTGAACATCTTTCTCTTAACCCTGATGATGGATCCCATTTGGGATTCGAAACGTTGGTGTAAAAATTCTCTTACTGTGGATCCTCCGATCAAAGACTCATGCTGAACAAATTTCGTAGCCTTAGCATGAGCTCAATATGTATGAATGATTGCATATTATTTAGGATTTACCATGCTTTCTAGATAACCATCGAAGCTATGCATATAATTTAAGAGGTGATTATCAACGTCAATTATGCGAAATATGGTGGAGTGTGAGGGATTTTGCAATGGGCTTGAATTTAATTCTAAACTAGCTCTTTTGTGCATATGTTCCATTTGTTCGGATGATGCAACTGTTCGTATGAAGGAAATGTCACACGATGATCACCATATGGGTGGTTTCATACAAATATAGATGGCATGGGTAATATGAGTGATGTTGCCATATTTTCTGACCATGAGGAGCAGAGTCTTCCAATATCATAAATGTTAAAAAATGGTCTTTCGTATGACTAAGCTCTATGCATTCTTACTTTGCGAATTTCACTTATTGATGGAGAGATAAAGCAAAAAAATTTCCTCATTCATGACATATGTTTCCATATGAGGTTACCATTAATCATAAGTTTCCATTCTTTTAGATGGTAGGCTATATTGGCTTGTTCATCAACTTCTTGATTCAGATTGTGAAGAATGTGATGAGATGACTTATGAGAGAATGACTCCAAGATGCCATAAATTCTGTGGAGAAGGAGAGAAAGCACATTGTTCAAAGGGAGAGAAGCTAAGAAAATGTACTAAATGATTAAAAGGGAGCCCCCTAGTACAAAAATAGAAGAGACATATTTCTGTTTGGTTAGATGAAGGCCAAGAAGGAGACCATACATTTTGGCAAGGTTGCTCGATATTTTCCCTAGACGCAAGGAAAACTTGGTTTTCATTTCTCCTTTTGGATTTATGATAATCCCTCTCCCTCCTGCCACCCTTGGATTCCTTGTAGAGGCCCCATTAAAGAATAACATCTCTTTTGTTGCATCCTCTAGTTTTTAAGGTATGCATCATATAACCTAAGTTTCCAATGCGAGGGAATATGGCACTTTGAACAAGCCTTAATGGGGAAGCCAACAATAGGAACTACAAGATGCTCCAACCATTTCTTCTCTTGGTGGTCCAAAATAGGGCCAGGATCTTTGAATTTTAGTAAAGATTCATGATTTTGAGATAATATTGATAGACATTATTTTCATGTGAAGCATCTAGAATATGAAATACATAGAATATGAGAGAACTAATATTTTAAAAGGAACCTCCACAGTTCAACATCACACAACTTTGTGGGTGCCTATCCAACTATTTTAATAAGATTGTTATGGTAAAAAATTAATAACATACAAAGATAATTACAAAAGTGTATATTAAGAACCACAACAATCATAACCCATGATGTTATCTTCCTGAACATGGAAACTGACTATATTATGTTTTAATTATTCTCTTTCTTTCTTATTATTATATATGGTTGTATACATTATCAAGGATTAGCAAATATTTTACAATGTTTTCTAATTTTGTGAAAGATTTTCCAAGATTTAACAAAATTTTATAATTCAGTGAAACATTTGCTAAAAAATTATATATTCATATTGTATTACTAATAAAATAGCCTATGAATTTTCCTATGTACAATAGGGATTCACCCATTTATTATATATGTAATTTTGTGGAGGTTTCTTAAATTTTTCTTTTTTGGGAGAGGAGGAGCCATCCATGGTTATGCTAGCAGACAACATGGATTAGAATTATATTGCACAAAAGGGTTAGTTCAATAAGAATTATAATTTTGAGGCTAGCCTTGAATCATTCGTTGGTGTTTTTATTCCATGGTGTTTTCCAGGCCATAAAAAATAACTATTCTAGTTCTTCTACTTCTTGATAAACATCCTTCAAACTAGGTAGAGATGGGTAGCTATTTTTAGCATGTTATTTGCTGCATATGGCATAAACCTTAATATATGTTGGGAATGGAATCTCCCCAAGACATGTTTTGGGGCTCAAAGCCCAAGTTTTGACCAAATCTTGTTGTAAAAGCTCCGTGAATTGCAGGCGCAAGGCGTGAAAGTATGATAGAGTCACAGGGTTGTCCACCCTAATTTTTTAATGTAATGTCAGATGGATAGACCTACCCATGGTCTGCGGAACATGGGATTGTATAAATAGAGCAAGGCTCTAAGTGTAAAAGCAGACCAATAAGAAAATAGAATAGGAGCATGAGAAGGCTAAGTGATTGAGTTGAAGTGTAAAGTGTGTTTATGGGTCATAGAGTAGGAGAAGGCTCTGCAGCTGAGTGCGCAAAAGCCTAATAGTTTACAGCTGAGTGCACAGACCTATGTAGATGAGTGCGTAAGGCAGGTCGAGTCTGTAACTGGTGGAAAATCAATAAAGAGAAATTTGGTTATAATTATGTGTATCTGTTCTTGGGTTAATGCATGATTGATATAATTTGCAAATATACTGTTTATTTACTATGTGCACCTATATGAATGTTTTGTATTTTTAAGTATAACTTAAGACATTTAAGTAGGCGAAGATTCTTAACTAACACTAAAGGATAAATAAGATCTTGGGTGATAACCCAGAGCGTGACACAATCCATGGTTAGGGTTGCGCGAAGACAGGGTATCAGGCTGCGAGGCACAAAAGGTGCGCGAAGCCACTTGCGTGTAGGAATAGAAAAAGGACCAATCGAACTCATCAGACATCTCTAGGGTGTGGAAACCTGGTTCTAGCACCCTCCCATACTACTTTGGGTGAGACCTCAGTCCGCGCTCCTTGGACTATTTTCGTAAGGGCTAGTAGTACTAGGATTTGTTTGGCTAATTAACTCAGAAACTGTGTTAGGCCCCAACAAGCCAACAAATGGTTTTGTTACGGGACCGGGATCTGCATAGATATGTCTCATGTCGTATCACTAGAATCTGACCAAGAAATGAATTGAAGAGTGGTTGGACAGAAAGATTCACGAGTTCGTGGCGTAGGAAAACAAGAATCCATGACTACCAAAGGAAGAGTGGTTAGATTGCTAATTGTATATGGAGATCCACGAAATTTTCTTTGCATCCTTCTCCACTAAGTTGTACGAGTGGATCACGAAGCTAACAGATAGCCAAGGAAGGTGTAAACTTGACAAACGTATTGTGTGGACTCTAGAATTGGTGCACAGATTGGAAGCATCGAAAGATAAGATCACGTGTACTATCGATCACTGGCTCAATCAAATCATAGGAGGATTCATTACCAAATTCAGGGTAGATAATTTAGTTAGCTATAGCGAGGTAGAATGACGCTTCCTCAAGGGACTTCGAGGTAAGTACGTTAAATATTTGAACAATTGGATTAAAATGCTACTATGTGAAAAGTGGGTTATGCAAATAAATTGATGTTTGGGGCTACACGGAGTGGGATAATCTATAGAAACGAAGGTAGCACAGAACTAGAAACTAGCCCCTTGATTTCACCTTTGTGAGGGGGAAAGGAAGAGCTCATGAAGGTTTTTCCAAGAAGTGCGATCAATCTAATAAGGCAGAGAATCCCGCGCATACCACCCCCACCCACACCACCACCACTTTCACCATATTCAACCCCGACTTTTCCCATACCACCTCCACCACCACCGCGAAGTAGTATGGCCAGCACGATAAAGCTACTAGTGTTCAAAGGAGTAGGGAATGAAGATCTGGACCAATTTTGGTTCATGATAAAAGCGGTATGGGAAGCATAGGGTGTCACAGACGATAATATAAAGAAGGTAATGTTGGTCAGTGCTCTGCAGGATCGCGTGCTAACTTGGTACATTAAGCATTCCAATGACAATCTGAATGTGGGGATAGTGGATGTCGAGACTGTTCTAAACAAAGAATTTAGGAGGCTGAAATTGGAGGCACAGTCGATCATTGGATTCAAGGAAATCACAATGATACCAGGCGAAACCCCGTGGGCACAATTCATGAAGAAAACATGACCTTAACAGATGGGCAACACCGTGAATAGTTTGTAGCCTCACTAACACCGCATCTATGGAATGTGCTATCGCAACAAAGGCTAACCACTCAGGCTGAGGCTTTGGAAGTCACGATGAGATTACATAAGACTCTGATACAAGATCCTAACCTGGGGGTCCAACAGATTCACGTACAGTTGAAAAACTTGTGCCTTGAAATGCAGAGTTTGAAACAAGGTAGGACGACTCATCTAGAAGTGCACAACGAGGTATGGTGCGTAAAATGAAAGGGCCAAGAGAATAACAAAGACCACTTCCCGGTGTTTGTGAATTACCTTGCGAGAGGAGGGCTAACGCCACTAAGACTGGAGGTACAAGCAGGACCAAGCGCGGTGCCTACATTATGGTGCGTGATTTGTCAGATAGGAAGGAGGCATGCTACATATAACTACCATCTATTATAGAAATATACACAGAATTCCTAACAATTGTTTTGTAATTTTTGCAGGTCAGTAGGACATGATGAGCGCACCAATAGAAGTTATGAACTAATGATGGATCGGACTCCTACCTACAGAGTTCAGGTTGAAACAAGAGCCCTCGATAAAAATGCCAGAATGGCGTGCACTGGATTTCAGGGGAATGGACAAAGCCGAGGTGGAATGGGACTAGGAAGAGGTCATGGGCAGCTAATATGTTACAATTGTGGAGGGCCAGGGCATTATGCCTGCCATTGTACATATCCAGCGAGACCATCATGCTTATATTGTACGCATTTGATCATGAGACAAAGGACTGTCCCACACTGATAGCGAGGTTGCATGATAAAGGAACAATCCAGCCTCCCTCAACTCAGAACCTACATATGATGAAGTCTGAGCCACACGAGGAGGACCCCAATGTAAATATCATGCTCCGGAATGGTATTACAATAGGGGATGACAAAGGTAAGTATCCTAAAGAAAGTACCTGGGTTCGCAAGGCTCCAACGAAGGAACCATAATTTGATTTGGAGCGCACTAAGGAGACCTTCATGGAAGCTAAGAGGAGCTTTGTTAATGCCTCCAATTTAGGAAGTAAAGACATACTGGAGCTGGAAATGGACCCATCGATGCTCACTACATTCTTGGAGATATGCACGAAGTTATTGCGTGATAGCAAGGCTATAAGGGGGCTGTGAGAACTCATAACTAGATGCACTGGGACCGCGCTAGGAGAACCGTGCATAGTCTGGAAGCTCAGGAAGCACACGACGCAAATAGGAAGGGGGATGAGATTGACCTTGCTGATCAAAGAGAGCGCACTTGCTCCTTTGATGTCTACTATAATTCCCTGTAATCTTCCCATAGGTAGGATCTTCTGCTGGTTCGCCATGCACAGTTGGATAGGAAACCATTACAGCACAGACCTACCCATGCACTCCCATGTCTACTTTGGCAAGACGTTCACATCTGATCCCAGATCCAGAATCACTTTGCCCATCTCATATTCCTTGTGAGCATCATCCCTCTGCATTCGCACCAGTCCTAAAAACTTCTTTGGTGCGTACCCCACCATCTTGCAGGTGTAGGGAGCAGTACCCAATTTAGAGCATCGAAACGTTGTTATTCCTGTACTTCTCTTCCAATTTGTTTAGGAAGTCATCCACCTTGCTTAACGTGGTTTGGGAAGCCTCAGGTGAAGTTGGAAGATAAGTATGACAGACGAACCTGTTTGCACACCCACCTATCCAGGTGGATACAGGCATATGGTGTGAAACCCGCACAAAGGCATACCATCCTCACGGTAGGAGACGCGATCAGTAAGCAGGAACGGGTAAGGCAATGGCGCAAATAGTTGGGATCACGAAGTAAGGAAAGACCAAATGCGCAAAAGAATATCCACGCAGAAGCATTTAGCAAAGTACGTGACACACTGAACAAGGTCCACCATGTGAAGCAGATTGACTGGGACCTACGCATGCCAATAGTTCTTTGGGCTTACAGGACCACATGAAAAAACCTGACCATGTAGGCACTTCCAAGGTTGGAGTATGAAGCAAACACAGTAAGCCCTATAATACTTGAGGAACTTAGAATGCACCTGACAGCACCAATAGATACGACAGTTCGCGGAAACTTGGAAGCAGAAATCCAACAAGGAAATCTTAGACTCTAATAACTTGAAGAAGAAAGGGTACAGTTAAGGAAGAAAAGCACTCTAGTGGATGAGGAAGTTAAGAAGATGGAGGAAGAGATAAAGGAATATTTTCTAGAAAAAAATACCACGGTGGAAAGGCCGGATGTGTACGATCGTGATGACAAGTTTAGAGCCTATTGCCGTGAACTGATCAGTCTGATTACTTGGCTTGAACCACACATTGTTAAGTGTAGTGACCAGGGTAGCACATTGCAAATGGTAAAGTGTGCGATGCCGACCGTAAAAATAAAGGGTGGGGATTCTCTAGGAGACATGATGAATGATAGGATGAAACTCTTCATGGGTGGTGCGACCACCTGACTAGCTGAAGGAAGGACAGTCTTAGCACTCCAAGAAGTTGAAAGGGAGTGTGGGACTATAAACTATTCTACCCAGGAACTATGTGATGTTGGAGTTGCGCGCAGAAGCAAAGAGTCACAAGGTCCGTGACTGCACACAAGGGGTTGCAATGCCACACGGGTTGACCAGAAAGTGATTGTTGAAGTCAATATTCACGATGGGATGCTCGACTTGAGGCCAAATGGAGTGGGCGACAACATTTAAGATGCGATTTATGGCCAAGATTTGGGAAAATCTACCACCAAGAGAGCATTAATGAACCAGATTTAGGGGGAACAGTCGAGTTCGAATTCAAAAAGTACTATAAATTACAAAGGACTACCTAGCAAACAACACTTGGTCATTTGCGAATTGAGATATTGAGTAGAGCCCTGATTGTTGAATGCTGAGCGTTGAGCCCCTGAGTTCGTGAGTGATAGATTTCTACATAGATACAATGGAAACAACTAAGGATGTTATGGAGATAATAGAAATGACCGCTGAGGAGGCCACGCAAGCCCTGACTATGGGGGATGTTCCAGAAGGCGCTGGGATTGTGGCAGAAATCCGGAAATCACCACACACACCAAGACCCAAGAAGAAAAAACAAGCAATGGTCCCCATATGTGTGTCCCTGCGGAACCCGTTATGCACCAGGTTATTAATGGAGGAGAAGGGGAAAGCCGTCCCTATAGAGACTGATGAAGAAGAAGAAGATCTGGAGGATCTTATCATCACAGAAGAGGAGGATGAAGGCATGAAGGAGGACACTCAACCTACGCACCCCATAACAAAATTTCCCGCCTATGCCCCCCCGTGAAAGGGGAAGGATAAAGTGCCCAAGGACTTGGACGAGACCAAGAGCTCGCTCCAGACCCCGCTCTTCCCAAACAACATTATGTTTGAGGGCACATGCTTGGGACACATGCCGAGCCTGAAATTCAAAAATTGGGACCTCGTTGACCACGATAAGTTCCCTCACCTTAGACCAGGAACCTTATGAAGCCCAAGTAGAACACTATAGTGGGGGTTACAGAGATAGAGCCATGAAAGTGGTGGTTCAGAGTGGAAAAGGCTGGGCTACTGAATCTGTTATGGGTGCCGCATTTCCACCGTGCCTCAATAACCATTTTCATCATCAGGTAGCTGCTTTGCCTGGTGCATGATGGGCATTTGTGGCTGGAGGAGCCCATCCCAATCACGACAGACTTGATTAACCACATCTCCCAGCTTCCATGTAAAGGAGAGGACCCTGTGAACATCTTGGAAGGGAAGGGAAGTGACTTGGCCATTGCGGAGGCCATGAAGAAAAAGTACAAGCTAGAAAAGAAGAAGAGGGGCTATGCCATCTCCAGCATCAAGGAGAAAGCAGTATGTGTGGCAACCCAAATCCTGGTAGGAAAGGTCATGCACAAGTACTGTGCGGACAATATACCCACACTAGTGGTAGCATTGGATGAGTAGTGCATGGAGAGGGTCCAATTTAATTGGTCCAAGTTTCTCTACAACGAGTTTTTAGAAAATTGTCGCAAGGCCCAGGAACAAAGCAAAACATTCCACTATGCATGGATTCTGCTATCCATAGTGCTCGTGGCCGAGGAATTACCAGAGGACAGTCAATTCCCCATAATTGGTAGGGACCTGCCAAAGGCCACGAAGTATGCTTCACTATAGGCCATAAAGGACGCTAAGAGGATCTGTGACAGTAAAATCTTCCATGTGTTCATGGAAATGAACCTCAAAATGGGGATCAATCACAAGCCGTGGTTGTCTCCCACTGTCTATAATAGTTTGCAGAGTTTTGTATAATTCAAAGTAGACATGCATAACATTAACATCAGGGCGCGCAAGGACCTGACCAAACAGAGGATAAAGCTATCCTTCGTAGCTACAGACAATGACATTTTCAATGTATTGGAGGCATGAACGCCGGAGTGGTGTGGCCCAGACATCACAGAGATTGAGAAGTTGGCGGTGCAAAGAAAGAAAGATGAAGCCAAGCTGCACATCACACAGTTGTCCGAAAAGCAAAGGAAGGAAGCAGCGACAACAGAATTACAGGCAGTACGAGATGCTGAACAAAAAGAAACTGAGCAAGAAAAGGCCACAACAGTAGCAGCAACAGAGAAGGTAGCCATGAAGGCAGGCGAGGGCCAAACGACACCTTTGCAGGGGCCGGAATTAGAGGAAGAAGAGACAGAATAGGGAGGTGCGAACCCATGAACCGCGTCAACACAGCTAAAGTGCCAGCACCCAATAGAGCGGGCAGGGTTGCGTAAGAAGGCCAAGGCATTGAAGTTATCTATTGACTCGATCACCCTAACTGAGGGTGATCTGCATGACATCGGCAAGACAGTGTGCAATGTCACCTCTGAGGCTCTCTGGGATTTCATGCAGGAGAACTAGATTGTGTTGGGGGCCCTCATAGTGCAGTTGTAGGAATTATAGGCGCATCCTCCTTAGGTTGGTACCATTTTGACCATCCTCATAGTTGGCTCAACAGTAGTAGAACATATGTTGCACGCAGATCACGAACACCATAATGCTGCTGGAAGGGGCATTAGTGACATCACATGAGGCCAACAGGCCTTCCGTTAGTGTGCTAAGAGGCCTCGGTATCAATCTAGCTGCACTCCCATGAGAGACCCTATATGTGTTGCAGGATGGTATAACTGCAGAGCTGCGAGCTAGGGAGAGTTATGCACTGCAAGTCCTCAGTGAGTAGAATATCAATATGGAACAATTGAGCTTGTAGTGCGACAAAGTAGTGTCGCAGAATCAACAACTAGTACAGGTGATAGACGATGCTTGCCAAAGCGTCCTAGAGCTAGCCATCCCAGTAGATATACCAGCAGAGGCGCGGATCCACAGGTTAGCAGCAAGGGTTCGCGAGGCAAGGGAAGAAATGACAAAGGTTCAGCTAGAGATGAACCTTTAGATTGTTGAGCTGTGGTTAAAGGTGCAGCCATCCACCCCCTGGAAGTCAGAGAACAGCACGCTAGCGCTATCACAGTAGGATTGGAGGAAATTGGCAGTGCAATGTGAGACTGCACTAGCATGTTGGAAGAATCATTTGAGGTCCTCACAAATTTGTAAGAGGACCCCAAAATCTAGCACTTGGAGATAGAGGTGTGAGAACTCCAACAACATTATGACAATGTCAAAGGAACTACATAGACGGTAGCCCTCACTCAGAGGCTCACATGAGTGCAGTAGGTGAAAGCACTGAAAGAGCAAGTGGGTGTGGCACAACAGAAGGAAGCAGTCCTAAAGGCGCGTGTTCAGCCTTGGATCAATGAGGCCTTCACCATCACAACATAAATTGAAGGCAAGCTCGCACAGATGCAGGGGATGCATGCATTAATGCAGAGAAGAACTTTCGACACAAAGGTCTTAGAACAACGTATGTAGCAGATCTAGCAAGTAGCAGCTTAGTGCACTGCTGACCTCCACATAGTTCAAGAATAGTTGGAGGGACTCCATACAAAGATCTTCATGCCAACTGAGTGACTCAAGGGCGAGTCATGATGTTTGTGTTAGGGGCTTGTTGGGCATGGAATCCCCCCAAGACATGTTTTGGGGCTCAAAGCCCAAGTTTTGACCAAATCTTGTTGTAAAAGCTCTACGAATTGCAGGCGCGGGGCACGAAAATATGATAGCATCATAGGGTTATCCACCCTAGTTTTGTAATGTAATGTTGGCTAGATAGACCTACCCATGGTTCACAGACCATGGGATTGTATAAATAGAGCGAGGCTCTAAGTGTAAAAGAAGATGAATAAAAAAATAGAATAGGAGCATGAGAAGGCTAAGTGATTGAGTCGAAGTGTAAAGTGTGTATGCAGGTCATAGAGTAGGAGAAGGTTCTACAACTGAGTGCACAGAGGCCTAGTAGTTCGCAGTTGAGTGCATGGACCCCTGCAGCTGAGTGTGTAGGGCAGGTCAAGTCTGTAATCAATGGAAAATCAATAAAGAGAAGTTTGGTTATAATTTTGTGTATCTGTTCTTGGGTTAATGCATGATTGATATAATTTGCAAATATACTATTTATTTATTGCACGCACCTGTATGAATGTTTTCTATTGTTAAGTATAACTTAAGACATTTAAGTAGGCGAAGATGCTTAACTAACACTAAAGGATAAATAATATCTCGGGTGATAACGTAGAGCATGGCATAGCCCCTGGTTAGGGTTGCGCGAAGACAGGGTATCAGGCTGCTAGGCACGGAAGGTGTGTGAAGCCACTTGCGCGCAAGAATAGACAAAGGACCAGTTGAACTCATCAGACATCTCTAGGGTGTAGAAACCTGCTTCTAGCACCCTCCCATACTACTTTGGGTGAGACCTCAGTCCATGCTCCGCGGACTATTGCTGAAAGGGCCAGTAGTAGCAAGATTTTTTTGGCTAATTAATTCTGAACTTGGGTCAGGACCCAACAAGCCAACAATATAGCCTAAAGGAAATTACATTAGTGGGTGTTTCTTCTATATTTTAGGCATAATATGACCTAGGATAATTCTATTTTTTCCCTCTTCTTCTTCATATGTAACGTGTCTAACTGGGAGCATAGGGAACTAAACATATTGGCCTTGAAATATTTGAGCATGTTCCCAATATATACTCTTGTCGCCCCACTTCCAGTAGCCTTGGCAATTCTTGTTTGTATGCCTCTAGATCCTTTACCAGCCTTTGAAGTGCGCCTAGAATATATTTGGAATAATTTAGTGATGACATTGTTAGGTTTTTGAGAGACATCTCCACCTCCCATTAGATTGAGGAGCTCAATGCAATCATCCTGAATTCCTCTTAGTAATAGGACACAAATTGTCTCATGAGCCACATTGTTTTGTCTTCCTAAGTGAATATTGTATTTGAACCTTTATAAATAGTATTTAAGGATATCTTCTTCATTTTGGGTCATTCTAAAGACCTCTTCCATTCTTTCCTTATCATTATAGTAATATTGGTATTTTTCTAGGAATTTATTCTTCATTTGATCCTATGTATGAATGCTACCTTTACCAACACTCATGAACTAGTGTAGTATTCATTCTTGAGTGTGGAAGGGAATAAATTTAACTTTTGAGCATCTAAAATGTAGTCTTAGCTTCGCAAAAGTACATCAAATTCAAAAAGAAAGATATTAAGATCTTCCTTTGAAATACCATGGAAATTGGGAAGACCTGAATGAGGAATGTTTTCATCTTTATTTTTTTATATGATTTGAGGAAGGGGAATTTTAAGGTGACTACTTCCCCCTTGACTTCATGGGCCATCTCCAATTGATGTTTTCCTTCTTCCTATGAAGGTGCTTTAGGAGAGTTTGGAAAAGTCAACTCATAAGAGTGGAACTATTTACTGACTAGATCCTTAGAAAATCAATGTTCTGTTGGTGTGGAGGAGGAAGCTTGTGTGACCTTGGGCTTATGGCTAGATACTTTAGGCTTCTTTTTGGAAAAGGAGCTCACTGTGGGAGTCCAGTAATTTGGTTGATCGTGCCTTTCCTCATATTGAGACTATCCTACATTGTTATGTTTCTCAGGGTTATCTACCCTATTGATCTCTATTTCTAGGCTTGAAAGATTAAAAAAAATTCTATTATGGTAAATAGTTATAAAAATAAACGATTATATTAATCTATAGGAAAATAAATCATTTGTACTGAAACAAACATCAAAGACAAAAATTAAGCAATAAAATAAGGGCTATAATATTCATAACTGATTGGAATATTGACAATTCCCTAACAATGATGCCAAAAATGATGGTTGTTTTAATCACCTTTGTAATTGTGTATAAATACAACCAAAATATTGTACAACTAATTTTCATTTATGGGCGCAAAGAAATTGTGAACTATCATGCACCGTTTGTGTTAGTAAAATATGAAGTTGTAGTAATCTAAATGAGTATCACAAAGTAATGTATTCAAATTCTTTCACAACTAACCAAGATAAATCTACTTGCAATCTAATCAACGCTCTGCAGGAATGTAAACAACACACTTGTATGAAAGTAAATGTCATATTTATAGGAAAATAAATATCATACATGCAGGAAATAAATTACTCAAGTATCTAAGGTGACTTGTTACAATGTTAAATTGATCTTGGTTGTTGCAACATAAATGCAATTGCATGTGCAATATGATGCACTAACTCACAAACCATCAAACCAAACTTATTTCATAAAATAAATAATGCTATAAATTAGATGTTCGAAACAAAACCCAATAAAAAGTAGAGTAACTGTAATTCTAGAAAAGAAACCAAGTATTTTGGTGTCAGCGTGGAATTTTAGGAATGGGAGTTAGAACAACTATCTAAGTAACAAATTGACGTGTAAATCCCATGACAATGATTAGTCCATAATTGATGTTAATGTTAATGAATGAATTGTAGAAATAAATTTATGCTACAAAGTTGTAGTAGTATGAATTGTTAGTGGTTTTCCTACACAAAGATTAGCAAAGAAAACTATTCCTATGGTGGCTAATAGGACAAAAACAATTGTTAAAGTTTGAAACCCTGGAAGTGGTAATTATTCATATGATGTAAATAAATATGTCTAAAAGTATTAAAAGAATAGAAACCATGTAGTAAACATTATATTTGAAGCATATAACAACTACAAGACTTTATACCCCAAGGAAAATAAAGTTTTTTGACTAAAGAAGGTCACCTATGAAGACACTCCTTGTAAATGGCTAAAGGGGCCTCCTCATTGGGACGGTTCTTTGGATTCCTTAACTTGAAATTTTGTTTTCTTTCTCTCTTTAGAAGATGACCAATATTAGGATCCACAGACAAAAAAATAAAAAAGGGAGAGACATGTTCGAATCAGGAACTCTCAAATGTCATAAGATCATAATTTTGATGATGATAATGGTCATTTCTAGTGAGGGGAGAAAACCTCTACATTTATAATAAAATGCTAGGTTAGATTCGATGTGGTCAAATAATAAAATATTTGTTGGACCAAATTAATATTTAACCAATTTTGGTATTTTACTAGTATTTATGAGAGGAAAAGGTGAAAGAAATGTTCAATAACTTTTATTTATATTATTTTCTCAAAAAATAATGATTTTTTGAGTTAATTAATAAAAATGGGTAAAATGATAAGAAATAGTTATAAACAAATGAGTTTATTATTTTCTTCTAGGTGAAATGGTCAAATAAGTTAGAAATAATTTATAAGTATTGGTTTAATAACATATTTTTATGAAAATGTTTAAAGGATTAAGGAGTAATTAATAAATAAATTATTTATCGAATTGTTCCTATGGAATGGAAAATGTGAGTAAAAATATTTTTAATTATTCAATTTAATGAGTAAAAATATGAAAATAAAATAGAATTAATGAAATTATGGGTCATTCTCAAGTGGGTAAATTAATTAATGGAAATAATTTTAGGAAAATGGCTCCTTAGGTTATTTCCTAACGTGAAAGTGGGTTTTATTGCGTAAAAAATCATACTACATGATATATTTCAATCCACATAATAAATTATGGCTAGATGATCAATTTTTATGTAATAATCTGAATTATCAGAGTTATTGTGATAAAATTACAATGCAAAGTCATAGTAATACAAAATATCAAAGTTACAACAATTCATATATAGAGTTGCAACAATATGAATACTAGCAATTAAACTTTAAAGTTGTAGAAAAGGAAATATGAGAGTTATAATAATTGATATTTAGAGTTGTAATTAAGGAAATATTAGAGTTATAACTATGTATGAATTAGAAGAATTGATGGACATAAATCAAATATATAAAAATATACTACAACTACTCTATAGAGTACAAATAATAGTTGGCTAAGGAGAGGGCCCTAGTTCCTTAGAGGAGGCACTTGTTTACAAACGCAATAAGGTGCTATATACTCAATGCACCATTGATTGAACTAGAATGAAAAGGAACTTTATATTGTAGGAAACTGGAAATGCAATAAGGAACTTAGTTATGATTCTGATAAAACAACTAGCTTTCTTTTCTTACTACCCAGCTTGAGGAGAGCATGGGTTTTTATACATGATGTTCTCCATCTAATTAATCAAAGTATTTGATGGAAAACCATGAGAATCATAATGTTCTACCCTATTACATCAACTTTCCAAAATTGAGCAAAATTCAAGCATATGTTGACTTAATCAACTATATGAAAATTGTCGGCTAAGTCATCCATTATTTTCTAAGATCATATTCTCCCTTGTCATTTTCTTGTGTGAGGAGATTGGTTGTTTGAATGCTTGACGAATTCATAGATGGTTATAATCTTAGCCACTCCTAGAAACCAATAATCCATCAACTTACTTTATAATGTTGTTAGCGCGTGCCCCCACCCCCCCCCCACTTTTTAATTCTTAATTTTAATCATCATATAATTCAAGTTTTGTATTGATATCTCTGTCTTGTTTTTCTTATTTTTCACCGCTCTAGTCATATATAGATAGTTGATTCTTTAAATAATATAAAATAATATTACGAAATTCATTTAAATATCGCTACAATGTCATAAGCACTTGTACAATATATTTTATTCATCCACTATTATTATATTAATAAAAATAATTGTCTTATTTATACCCCACCTCCCCTTTTTATTATTTATTATATTTTTCTTCCTTTTTTTACCTTTATAAATTTATCCTCTTTTGATCCTTCATTATATTATTTCTCTTTTTTTCACTATTTACTCATTTATTTTTGACCATATTAATTCATTTAATAATTTTATCTCCCTCCTCTTTTTTTACTGTTGATTTATTTATATTTTTTAACCATATTAATTCACTTAATAATTTTATATCCCCCCATTTTTTTGATCGCTTGTTAATTCCTACCATTATTTAATGGTTGTTTGACCATTTATTGTTTATTTTAATAATTTATAGTCTATTGATAGTTAATCTAATCTCGATAATTCCTTATTTACGGTATGATCATCACTCACCTTTATCATATATTTGCTTTATAGCCCCTAATTATGGGTGGAGTGTCCACTCGAAACGCCATACAAGAAAAACACCCACACAATTTATTTCCAAAATATTTAGACAATATGAATAACTATGGAAATCTCCACTCTCAAACTGTTTGATTGACTGGCGCACTATTATGAATGACATAGAGTTACAACACCTTTCCTCAGAGTTGCAATAATAGTCTTGAGTCAGTTCCAACAAAAATAATGTGTTGTGAGTCATATCAATGGTTAGAGTCACAACAAGCAAGAGTTTCAACATCAAAGTGGTGAGAGTTGCAACAACATGAATTGAGAGTTGCAAGTCACAACAATAGGGAGTTTCAAAAATAGTGACAACAACCTAGGTTTGCAACATGAGCGGTAATATCTCAAAGTTGCAACAACTATAATCAACTAGATATTTGCAACAACTCATACTTGGGAGTCGCAAAAATTGTGTCCCGCAGAGAGTTGCAACACTTTCCTCATTCTTGTATACCGCTATTATAGAAACGTAATAATCTCTTAAAAATTTGTATTGAAATGAAATAATAAAGGAATAATTACAGTTTTGCAAAGAATGCATCATTATGGATAAAAGTGGTATTAGAATGAGATGGAAATGGGAAAAAGGTATGTAAAAAGATATTGGATGGGTGATAAAAAAATGCCAATTTGAGCACTCGTCATCAAGGATGCTCCTCCATTAGACACTATCAGTTAGAAAAACATGATAATATAGCTCATGTGGATGGACTTATGGACCCTTTAAGAATAGGTTGCTGAAAAAAACTTAATTCCTCCTCTGCAATCCATAATGCACCTTCTAAAATTCTTTTCTTCCATTTGATTAAATATTCAAATTTGTCTCAACCTTGATTCTTCTGTCTAATTATTTTTTCAATTTATTTAGTAGGATTGACTAGAAATTATCCTTCCCATTATTGAATGGTGCCTACTTCATTATCCCCTTCTTCTTCATAAAAGTCAGACAGTTCAAAAACATTAGATATTGGAGAAATTTTAAAGGCTTATGAAAAATCTAGCTCCTAGGCATTACCATATATTTTTCTCAATATCTTACATGGATTGAATTTCTTATAGTTGAGATCATTGTATGTTCCTTTGTGAAATATATCCTCCCTCAAATGTGTCATGCTAGTATCACCCTCTTCTAAAAGTCTTAACTTTATATGCAAGTATTCCTTCTAGTTATAGCTAGCAGTACTATGTTGTAGTTTCTTCCTATCATATTCATGGATTTTATGCATGTTTATTTTATTTTATTTTATTTTATTTAGAATTATCTAATAATGTACTCCTCCTATCCTCAAATTTTGGAAACTTAACCATGCCTAGAACATCCATTTCAGAATCTTCCATCTGCTACCTAAAATGGAATTTTACTAGTGGATATACTTATTGAATTGTTGTCAACAAATTTTCCTTGAGCTATAGTGAAATCTGATTGGCTTGGTTGTCTTCACATAGACTTCTCAACAACTTTCCTAGATTTTGGTTAATTACCATTTTATCACCATATGTTTGAAGAAGATGCATTGAACTATATTTCAACCTAGAACCCATATTCTTCCAAAGATACCTCTAAAAATTTCCTACAAATCAAGTATCTCTATCTAATGTGATACTCTTAGTAAGCCCATGCAACGTTATAATTTCTTGGAAAAATAATACAACGATATTATAATGTGACTAGAATTCTTACATGGTATGAAATGTGCCATATTTTAAATCCTATAGCCCACAAACACCAAAAATAAATCATGGCTTCTATCTGTATTAGGTAGTTCCAAAATAAAATCCATGTGTATGTCTTCCCATGGATTTTTAGGTGTATTTAAAGGAGTATATAAACCAACATTTTGGATTCTTCCCTTGGCCAATTGATGAATTCTATAACTCTCAACACATTCCTTGATATACTTATTTATATTTAGGAAAAATACCTTTCATACATCAATGCCTTGGTCTTATCTACATCAAAATTCTCATGTAAACCTCCACCATGCAACTCTCTAATGAGGTTTAGTTTCAAAGAACTCAATGGAATGAACAATTCCTGCTTTTTGAATAAAAATGCCTCTTAGATGTGAAAATAGAAATATGTTATCATATTCATGCTCCATGGTTATTTTAATTCTTTAGATTCCTCTACAAAATCTATATCTTCCACATACAATTGTTTAATTTTTTCTTCTGTGTGGTTCATATACCCTAGAGATTAGTGACCTCTATGTCCATGAAATAATTGTACCAAATAGATTCACAGGAAGGGAACATACACTATTTCATGATGTCCAAACCAACAACTTCAACATTCCTAGTATGTGGCAACATCATCCTATATCTTAATGCATCAAAAAACTTCTTGGATTTTTTGGACCTATGTTTAAAAAAAATGAGTAACTTTGAAAAAAATCCACCCATTTCAAATGCTTATGATTAAGATTACCTTTATTATTTGTGTATTGTAGCACCTTGTAGCAAATAGTGTCTCCATTTCTTCAAGGCTTGATCAATGGAATAAAATTTTTGATCATAAACATAATACTTTTTCTTATAATAATTGAGATTCTCACTAAATAATGCTACTATCTTACCATATTGATGTTGCACATAGTGTTTTCATTGATAAAAACAAGTTTCATTGATGTAAAAGGGGATGTACAAGACAACAACAATATCATTTATGGGTTAAAGGAAGAAATATGATAGTTAGATATCTTTCATACTCTCATCAGGTGAAGTCAAAGGAAGATTGAAGTTTATTGAGTTTTTGACAAGGTCATGATAGCCTAATGATCCTATATACCACATGGTTTCTTAGGTCTTGTCGAGATCTTTCCAATGGTTTATCCTAATATGAAAAAATCCTCTTGGATAAAAAGTTATGGCCATTCAAAAATCAACATTAATTAAGGGCCCAAAAATATAGGGAAAAAACCCAGGAAAATTCATACATTAAAAGGTGCACATCTTTAGGAATATCTATGGCGGATAACAATCCAACATGCACAAAATTTAACATAATTAAAGTTTAAACATGTTTTCACTGATGTTTAACAAGGGTATCTGGCCTATTTATATTGACACATGGCAACACATGATTGGTTGGATGATGTGGCCTTCCTGCATAGTTAGTAGATGACATCAACATAGTGACATGGTCACCTACATAATAAACAAGAGTGGCACATGACAATAATTATTTGTATGACGTGACCTCCTCGTACAGTTAGTAGATGACATTAGCAAAATAACATGGCAATACTAGGGATTACCATGTGGCATGAAGATTTGACATGGTTTGATTGGTCAAAAGCTTAGAAAAGGGTGACACATGCCATCCCTCATGAGCTATCATGTGGAATGATGATGTTATGTTGAAGTAATCATGTGGATGACCATGAACTCATAGGTAAGGATCACATGGTGAGGTCATATGATATAAAAGGTCGGACGCTAGTATTTTTGGTCACATGGTTATGGTCATATGAAAATAGAATTATGGGTTAAAATCCAAGTTCTATGGTTAGACCTTCAAATCATATGGGTTAAATTTCAAAATTTCGCTAGTTCTATGGTCAGCCCTCCAAGCTCTGAGACCACCCAGATAATATAAATACAGGGGCACGATCCCCATTCAAATACACTCAAGTATGACAACAACAAGAATTTGGAGAAGAGAGAAATTGGTTTTAGACTGTATTCAAGTTTCGTGGATTGGTAGAAGTTGAGTTTTGGTAGGAGACTAATATAGTGAATCCCATAGCTAAGTACAATGTTTTAGTGAAGGTGGAAATTATGGTGGTTTAACATTACTCATCCCATATGCACCCAGAGAGGTCTATTATAACATGGTTTCAGTGTCTGTTCAGGAGTTTGATTGTAACATGGCTCAAATTGAGAGTTTGGTTATAATGTGGCTCGACTCGAGAATTAGATTTTGACATAGTTCCAAGCTCGACCCGAGAGTCCTATTGAAATGCAAATCCATGAGTTTGATTATGATGTAGTTCTAAAATCAACCCCAGAGACCTATTGTGACACAGTTCGAAGAGTCCTATTATGGCATAGTTCCAATGGTCGATCTAAGAGTTCTATTGGAACTGACTCGATTGTAACTTGGTATACCCAAAGGTTTTGGTTGTAATGTGTTTTTCTACGATGTGGTTCCGAAGCTCAGTCCACAAATATTGTTGTGATGTAGTTCCAAATCTTGGTCCAAGAGTTTGATTGTAACATGGTTCTAAGGCTTGGTCAAGAAGTTGGTTGTAATATGACGTCAAAGCTCGACCAATGGACTCTATTGACATGGGTTTTTGGAACAATTTGGTCATAGGAGGAAGTGTTATGAAGGTTGAAAACATATGTTACATGGGATCAAATGCCAATGCTCTTCCTTTGGAGTCAAATCACTTACAATTAAACTAAGTTGGGAGGTTTCTATTATAAGCAATGTGTCATAGAAAAATTGGTAATAATTTCGTGGTATGTTGGCCAAGACCTAGGTTTGAGCCCCGACGATTTTTAAGTGAAAAATGATTTTTTTATTCTTCCCAGTAAGTTTTATTTTGTCAAATTATTAGAGGACGTCACTGCACATTTTGTAGAACCAATTGTTGATAAATGGGGATTTTGTAGAACATACCCTAAAAGGGTCTATTTGTAGAACATTTAATTTAATATATAGATTTATATGGTATTTTGGGGTTTCTATGCTCATTCTTGAGCCAAATTGGATTTTGAAGGAATCAAAGTGATCAAGGTTCAAAGGTGAACACTTCTAAAGACATGAAAATCCATTTTGATATACTTTTAAATATCAAAATCTCTATTATGTGATTTGGGGGCTTATGAGAAAGTTACTATTGGCTTTGAGTATATGGGGGAAACAACTACAACAAGTCAAATATTGCATATCACCGAGGTTGGTACCTCAATCAGATTGTAGCCTACCACAAGTAGTAGCTTGCATATCTTGGAGGCGGGTTCCTCTAGTAGGTTGGTGCCTGCAAATCTATGTAATAAATTGAAGAATAAGAATAAGAATAAGAATAAGAATTTGTGGTTTTCTCCCGTATAGGTTTCCACATAAAATATTGTGTTTCCTTGTGGTGATTTGATGGCCTTTTTGATGTGTTGATTAAAATTTTAGTGGTTTCTTGATGCATTGATTTATTCATTGATATATCAATAATAAGTTATGATTCATTGCTACATAATTATTTATTGATAAAATTTGTGAAATGGTAATATTTCTCTCACGCTAATTCACCCCCCCTCTTAGTGTGATCTTTGGTAGAAGAAGTGGTATTGGAGCAGGTCATTTTCAAGAATAGTTAAATATTGGAAGGTGGATCTAAGGAACCTTGACAACATGGATCTAGACACAAAATTTGTTATGCTTTTGGAATTTGAATTGAAGGAGTTTAAAAGAAAATGTAAAATCTTGACAAAGCAACTTGAAGAAGTAGAAAAACAACTAGGAGAAACAAAAAAGAAGCTAAGAGAAAGGGATGAAAAAATTGTCCTTCTCAAAGGAGAAGTAAATGCGAAAATACAATTGTAACACCTTCCTCCCACATTTACCCAAGATGCTAGCCCTCTAGGGTAAAAATGTGACGAAAAGTTACTATGATGTGATTAAACTCCCCATGTATAGTTAAGGAAGTGGAACTGACAAAAAAAGACCAATATAACCATTCTCAAGAGCTACATAACCTTCAAGAGACAACCATCCCTTCCAGGCGTCCAACCCCTGAGACAACTTGTCGTTTTGCTGAGCTAGAATCTCAGTCGCTCCCATGACATGCCATGCATGCGACTGAGACCCTCCATTCAGTCTGACAGCAAGGCATGCATGCGATTATGGCTTTCTTCAGGTAGTTCTAAGCCAATGACCCTATATTTTGTGCCACTTTTTAAGGGCTAGGTTTCAAGCCTTTGCCCAAAACTTCATGAAACTTCCAAAAATGATAAATAACAATGAATTAAAGCTAATAATGCAAACATTGGCACAAGGAATTGACCTGACCTCTACTAGACATGACAGGAATTTCGTCAAACATATCACAAACATGTAATCTATAGGTCGTAACCACAAATCTGAGCATAGGGATCTCATACTTATCTAGGAATCATTAAGAAGAATCAATGCCTTACAAAAATAATTGCATTATCATATGTTAGGTCATATATTCATTCACATTCCTTGTACTAATCAAATCATGATGAAAGCCATAACCAAAGTTTATCGTGAACCATGCTTATAAACAACATATAACCAACAAAATAACAAGAGTAATGTTGTAACTTTTTTCACCATGTTATGTTTTCCATTTCCTTTATGTTGAAAAATAGAAAAATAAAAAATATAGAAAAGGAAATACAAAAAGAAAAGAAAAATATAGAAAAAAGAAAATACAAAAAGAAAGAAAAAAAAAGAAATAAAATGGGATTTTCCATGTGTGTGTATATATATATACATACATACATATACCGTCACAATTAGAATTGCATTATTGTTAATTTTTATTATGTTAATTAATTGATGATTAATTAATATATTGTTTATAAAGTCAATTTATTTTACATTTTTTCAGCTTGCGATAAAGCCCGAGTGAGAATTAAAGGTGGAGATCACCCCCACCTGGATCAATGATGGGGGATGAACTTCAGACACCCTTGTGATATCGATGTTTAACCAAGGGCAAGGGGGTTTGGAAAGCTATTTTTAAAATTTTTCCTGTGGCTATGTGGACCCTCCATAACCATTTCCCCCCTCCTCCAAAACAACAAACAACCTACCCCCTTGAAAACCACTCACTCATCCAGTCGACTCCTATCACCGCTTTCATACCTCCTCACACCTCACCACATGTCATTACCTCATTCGTCTACCTCACATTATCGCTACAACTAATAAATATCCATGCCAACATCTAATTAAATGTTATGACTAATAAATCTTCCTGCCAATGTCTTGTGCATTAACTAGACTCACAAAAAATGGTTAATTCGCTCAATACCTTTAAAACATTTTGCTACCATCCACATTCATTTTCTCCCATCCTCTTGCAACAATGCATGCACAATTGGATTTTATCAATAGGTAAGCATTTACTACACTAGGGATCACCAGTTCCTGGTAAACCGATAAACCTGTCCACAAATTCATAATTCAACATGTCGTTGTCCAAAGGGAAGTCCAAACTAGTGGTCGAAAGCCCAATGTTACCCCTTGTAGTGAATTTAGACAAATTTCCTATGGTTTACAAGCAATAAAAAATCTTTGAAACCTAGTGTGAGTTCAATCTTTATGAACTCCACAAATGGGAAAATCAGAAATTCTTAGATGATAGTGGTGAATTGAACATATGGGATTCCTTCCTACCCCAATTCATCTTTCCCCAGACCCATTTCTTCCCTATATTTGTCACCTAGTTTCATTTAACGTATTTACCTAGTTAGAGGGTCGTAATTGCCCAAAATAATGAAGTCTTGTTTATTGTCACTCTTGATTCAATATGTCAAATCCTTCAAGTTCAACCTACGGCGCCTTTGCATCTTTTTTCTGTAGATTATCTCATGAAAATCTATCAGAAACTCATATTCCCTCAAAAAACCAAGATCTTTGAATCATTTTTACCTTAGAACTCTGAGTTACCAGGAAGAAATCCACCCTACTCTTCTTCAATATTTCCAGAAATGTTTAGGCAAGTTATCTCTATGGTTTCATGTATATTAGGTTACCCTACCAATCAGTGGGTTGATGAGGTAATTCTAGCATTTTTAACAATATTTTTAGTAGGTTATAAACCATCACTCATTTTCAACTAAGTCAATTTCTGGTAGAGAGCATTCATGATCAGTTTATGAAATTTTCTATTGAAGGTGATTTTAAGCATCAACCAATCCTTGTGTATTTGTTTCTATTTTTCCAAATAGATAGATTCAAATTTACATTACAAAAATTAGATACACAAGGGAATCCTCAGTCAGTTATTCATTGGACTTCATTATTAAGAAAGAACACAAAGGAGTATTCTTTCAGTGATTATGTACATACAACATTGTGTCTTTTTAGTAGTGATATTATACCCATAATTTCACTTGAAATCAAAAGAATTCTTCACCTCTCTTAGCAAACTAAGATTGGAGACTGGTACCTCTATTAAACCTACACATAAATAAGGATCTATCGGTGTGAGCTTCCTCCCTATAGGCTTCCAAAATTTGTACCAATAAGAATTTTTTCACTGGAATATATCATACAAATGATGAACATGGATGATCTACACTTTGTATCCAAAAATAAGAAATCTCAGTTTAAACTAAAAGCACAAATTGGACCATTTATTGTCAACACGAGAGTAGAAACAAAGGAAGCAAATCTTATCTTGAAACAAATTAAGTTCAAATTGAGCTTCACATGGTCTTATAATCCTTTAGGGATTATTTCTAAGTTAAGAGATGAACAAAAGAATACACCTTATGCACATACACCAAGACCAGAAATAAAACATGTGAATATCAAGAGGAGTAACAGGAGAACACATTGCAAGAGGTAAAGGAATCAATTGATATTCAAACAAATTCACAAACTCCAGTTCCTCAAGAGAAGGAAACTAAGAGGTCAAGAGAAAGTTTGTCTCCTTCAGGTTCAGAAATTCAAGAGACAAAATTCCAAGTGTTTAAAAGAAGGAAGAAAAACAATACATAGGAGGAGCCTTTTCAAGTAGAAAGTTCACAAGAGAAGGAACCAATGATATTGACAGGTTCTCATACTTCTTTATTTCCAAGGATTGAGGATATTTCCACAGATTCTCCTATATCATATGTTTCTCAGGGTACAAAACAACATAACATTTTTGCTAGGTATGTTAGTGCCAGTGTCTTCACACTGCCAACAGTTATCAAAATCTTCTCTTTTGCATTTCATAGTAGGAGTCCCATACTGATGAGTTTGCATTCTGTTTCATGGATTCACTAATAGTAGGGTTTACTTCAATTTTCCCTCTTGATCTGTACTTGCTGATCGTCTTCCATATATTTCAGTCATGTCTCATGTTCCCTTTGCAATTCATTTCATTAGGTCTTAGGGTTTGGTCTCATTAGGTTTTAGGGTCCCACCATGGTCAAATCCAATAATTACATGCCAATAATGATCATAAAAGACATGAGAAGGTCAATAATGATCAGAAAGTCATAATTTGTTAATTTGTAAGCTTAATGAAGTTCTCACCTCAAAACTAGTTTTGAGGTGAAAATAGAGCATTTGTATTTTATCTTTAAATTTGATGTAATTTTAATGTTCTCATATGTAATAATGGTTCCATGCTGCTCTTGGACATCTGGTGATGTTGCTAAAGTACTGTCACTGCAAAAAAATCAAAAGAATTTGAGCATCAGTCCACCTATCAAAGAAAAGAAGCCAAGCATAAAAAAAACAGAGTATTGGAAAAAAGTAGATAGACATTATAAAAGTGGGTTTTCACCAAGAAAAACTCAAAAAGTGAAAGCTATGTAAAGCCATCCTTCTATTTGTCATTTCATTATGTTAGTGTTGAGATTCAAAGTGCCAAAAGGAGAGCTAAGGATCAATTTCAAGCAAAATCGGGCAAATGCAAGTTAGTCACTGCATTTTTAGAAAAATTGAGCGGCATTGCGCTTTTGAGGAGGGCGCTGCATTTTTGAGTTGGCGCTGCACAACTGGCAGCATTACTCTATGAAATTTACACTGGCATTGCACTTTCATAGTGGTTTTGCACACTTGTGTGAGGTGTTGCATTTTTTCCCAACCAAGCCCAAATCGTTCCCAAACTGCTAATTCACCTCAAAACTTTCAGTTTCTCTCTATTACAAGTAAGTTCATCTATCATATCTTATATTTTAGGGTTTTGTTGCCAAGTTTGGTGTTTTTCATTTTTCAAATCTAAAACCCTAGCTTCTAGGGTGAAACCCTAGTTTTTCCTCATTTCACTAGTGTTTTATTTACCCTATCTCCTTGCCATTATTCACTAAACCCCATTCCCACATACCATATTTCCTAAATCCCATTCCCCTCATACATTTTCCCTAAATTTCTATTTACACTCTCCATCAACCCTACAAACCCTACCCACTCTCCCTAAAACCCCACTCATCCCTAAACCTATTCACACATCATACTCTCACATATTCCTTCATCTTCACTTTGTTCATTTCATTCCTCCACCCTATCCCATCATTGTCCATATGAAACCATAAGTGTTTACAGCCACAGAAAAGCAATGGAAAGAGATAGTGAATATGATCATGAGGAAGAGACACTCAGTGATAGTTCCATGGAGAGACATAAGTAGTAGAGGAAGCCTCCTAAAGGAGGAAGAATTATCAGAGAAGAGCCTACTAGTTTGAGGGAGTTACAAGCCTGTCCACTTGCCATTTCTTGCTTTAAACACCAGGGATGCTTTCATTTTTGTGAAATGATAGAAAGAGTCAAATTTCGTCATGAGTTGGCTAGGCTATTTGTGACTCATTTGCATAATGATGAAGTAACCCTTGCCAGAATAACCTTCACCATGTCACCATCTGTCATCTCAGAGGCTACAGGAATTCCAGTTCTTGGTGAAAATTGGTACAAAGGTCAAGATATTGATGAGGAGTACTATGAGCCTTACATCAAGGCTAGATATAGAGATCAAATGAAGAGAGTATTCCCCTTCAAGTTTTTGGAAGACATGTATGCTCCATTGATGAACAATATTATCAAGTACTTCACTTGTGAAGGTAGGTTCTCCCAGTTGTATGCCTATCACATTAGACTTCTCATGCATTTCACTAGAGTAAAGATGATGAATATCCCTTACTTCATGTTTAGAAACATTGAGAAGATGGCACATATTGTACAGAGGAAATCATACCCCCAGAAGTTGAATAGCATTTACCATTACTCTTTGATCAAAATCATTGTTCTTCACCACCTGAACCTCCTTAACATGCCATGGGAGACTTTCATTTCTCATGAGATGTTCAAAGGCCCACAAATATTTTCATCAGTACATCATGAAGAAGGTGGACCTTCAAGCCATGAAAAAGTCAAAGAGACTGAAACTGTTGGAGTTCCAGTGTTTGTGACATATAAGAGGGGTACTAGGAAACCTTTTGCAGCTGCTAGGAAAGTATTATCTCCACAAGGTGTGGAAGGGGTCTTGCTTTCGTCATCAAGCCACAGGCAAATGCTATCTCCACAAGGTGTGGAAGGGGCTTTGCCTTCTTCTTCAGAAAAATAGGTACAGGTTGAGAAACGAAAGCAAGGGTAAGGAAAAGGTGCAAGAAGAGGATCTTGGTGATGAGTAGGAAAGAGATTTTGATCTTGTTGAGCATGAGGAGCCACAACAACACTTTACTCATCATGGAGTTGACATTATTGACTTGGAAGCTCAAGATTCGAAGATTGTCAAAGACATTATCATAAAGGAACAAGAAGCTGAAATACAATCCTTGGCAGATAACTTAGAGGGAGCTAAGTTCATCATTAAATATTTAGAGCAGGAAAACAAACAATTGAGCTACAAGAAAATCCTCATGGAGCTGCAAATGATCAAAGAAAACAGGCAAAAGGCCAAGGAGGCTCATGTCAAGTTGACTTCAATTGAGCAAGAGATGAGAATGATATAGAAACATGGCTTGAGAGGGTAAATATACACCTTGAAGGGCTGATTGAGAAGGCCAATAGGGAGAAGAAGATGCTTCACCACATGGCCTACCATTACATGACCCGCAAGAACATCTGTAACATAAGGATCAGGAAACTTAAAGCTAGGTTGAGGAAGGATTTATAGAGCAAAAAGGAGAAAGATAAGTTGAAGATATTAGCTGAAGCCTCACTAGCCCATCAAAGCAGCTGATGGTGGTGTCCCATGCCAAATATGGGCAAGTTTTGAAGATTTTTTTGTTTTTTCAAATTTTGAAATTTTCAAACATAGGAAATTGGCCTAGAAGTACAGCGCCACCGGTGTTGCGCTTTTCCTTGGAGAACTTGTTGGAGGAAAATCTTATATATTTGGATTCATCATGATGAGAGCATTCATCCTAGAAAATTTCAGAAGTTTTGGAGCAAAACTAGGTCACCAAAAGGTAAAAAAACTACCAAAAAATGACCTCTCTACCTCTTTTTGGACACACAAAAGAAACCTTGGGATATTTCAGTTTTGAGGGGGGAAATTACCTCCAAATGAAAAAATGTATGTTGTTCCAGAAACTAGATTGGAAGACCTTTCCAATGAGCCATCGTGGGCTAAATTTTTCTAAGGGAAAGGCCTCCACAAGTGGGTGGAAAGTGGAACTACGCTTTTGGCTAATGGCGCTACACTTTTGATCAATTTGCTAGAAAATCAAATTTTCGCCTACTTTCATTGCAAGTTGACTTTCTCTCTCTTCATGGATGATTTTATGATTTTAATTAATGAATTGTCATGTAAATGTAATAGTGAAATGATCTTAGAGGGTAGATTCATTAGTTTGAGGTGGTTTTGGGGTCAATGAATCAGTTTCCATGCTTATAGAGGCAAGTTGTTCCACTGCCTATATTCTTGGTCTCTATTTGCAAATGGTTGTAACAACTCCTTTTCTCTTGGTTTTGACCCCTATGGCTAGCATAGGTGGTTTTATTTCTATATTATGTATTTTTTTGTCATTAGCAAAGGTTGGATACTCTTGGATGTTCTGAGCTACATTGAACACCTTTATCAGTAGTTTGGCAAGGAAATAAACCATGATTTGTAGCTATTTTTATGGGATACTTGTGGCATGGTGTTTTTGCATAGTTTCTTCTTATGTTATTATTTTTTCACATGTTTTATGTATTCCACAATCTAATTCATTTCTTCTAGCTGAATGATATCAAGATAGATAGGTAGAATTCATTGTTTACAGTGCTCTGCCTTGGGAAGCCATTCAGTTTTCTATGTTTTCTAATGTTTGAGAAGGATACATGATCTTTGCATGGCCTCCTCAGCTCCTCACTAGCCTTAGACCTATCATCTCACTCAATTTCAAGTGCCAAATCACCTAGCTACCTCGCCCCATAGAACACCCTGCATCCTGACTTAATTTCCCAAACCCAAAACTGCCTGGCTCCATTTGATCGAGCAACAAAACCAACAAAATCAATCAAAACCCCTAGAGCTACTATACTTAGCCTAAAATCCATATCTGATCCATTCATCTTGACTGATATTCACAAGGAGAGAGCCCTCTCCTGACCTGGTAGGGCTAGCTACTAGGTTAAGCTTGGTTTGTGGTTATCCTAGGATTGCCTTCTTTCAGCCTGAGGTCAATCTAGGTTCTAACATAGTGGCGACCATACTGGGGATGGTAGTTTTATGTTTCTCAGCAAAATGTATCAAGTTTAGATCTGATTGTTGATGGTGGACAACGATCAAACAATGGAAGGCTGAAATTATTCACCTGGCGACTCTAAATCAGTTTCAAGATCAGATCCAAGGACTCCACTGGAGGATGAACTTGACCAACAGAAACATGAAAGGAAAATATGGAAAGATCAAGTATTCAAGTTGGAATTTCATCCAAGAAATTATATTCTTTGTTATAAATTATTTCTTCTCTTTTCCTGAGAATGTCAAGAAGGCTTTACAATGTATACTATATTCGAGAAAAGATCCTAGACCTGCATTTGATTCTTTCCCTTTGAAGATTGTGAATACAAAATGTTCGCATGCCTTTGATCTTGATCAAGACCCTTCTTCTGAATCTTATGATGACCGTCTTCAAACTGATGAGCCTCAAGAGACCAAAATTGATTCTACAACTTATGTATATACCCCTATACCTTGTAAAATTCCATATAGATACAAGCCTATGATTTTACCTCCTATATCATATGCTTTCCCTAAAAATCATTACCTATATCTACCAATATTTGATGGTGAATGTGACAATATCATTGCTGAGAGACATGTACTGAATTTTGAGTCCTTTCTGGATCTTTATGAAGTTGATGAAGAGGATGTCAGTATTAGGCTTTTTTCTCTTTCTTTGCAAGGCAAAGTCAAGAGTTGGTTCAAAGCCCTGCCTGATGTGAGCATCTTGGATTTCTAGCGTTTCGTCAAAGTGTTCCTCGACAGGTGGGCAGTCAAACAAAACCCTTTCTTGATTCTAGAAGAGTATAACCAACTGAAAAGACAGCTAGGGGAGACAGTACAACAATTTTCTACCAGGTTTAACCAAGTCTATTTTTCGATGCCGGTTAATATATGACCTCCTCTTGGATCTGCTCTCTTGCACTACCTAAAAGCCTTTGATCTAGAAATGGAGTTTCAGCTGAGGGAAAGGAACCTTGCAATTCTTAAAGAGATGCAAAATAGTGCAGTAGATGTAGAGGCTAATTTACTGATCAGAAGGGAAAAATTGAAGGAAGAAGAGAGGAAGAACAAAGTTCCAGAAGAATCAACATCTTTAGAGGTGAAGCTCGACATTTTGGTAAGTGTAGTGGAAGAGATGATGCAAAAGATCACCACAAGGAATGAGTATGATGTTCAAGACCATGGCTCACTGATTGAAGAAGAACAAGTGGCTGATCCAAAACATTTTCTTTCTTATCCCAGTTGTCATAGATCTGATAATGATTGTTTTATAGATCATCTTGGAGAAGAGAGATCTATTGATATGACATGTATTCTTGATGATGTGTTTTATTCTGATGATTTGCCTTAGTTTGATCAGTATGATGATGATTATGTTCTCCAAACAAAAGCTAGTTTTGCAGACAAATCAACAACTGGTTTGTGGAAGGAGGAAGTTCACTTTCAGCAGCTCAAATGCAGTGATCAATTGATGCATATCATCTATGGAAGTGAGGAGGAAAGTGTAGCAAATTTTGAAGTAAGTGAAGGATCTTTTCCCTTTTTTTTATTTCTTTTCAAATCATTAGAGACAACTTTCATGCTATCAGAAATCAACTGTTGATAAGTTTCGATCTTGACCATCTAGAGTGTAATGAAATCCTTGTTCAAGACTTCTCATATATAGATTTGTACCTACCTAATGCCATTGAATGTTAGGTTGCAGATGAAGACTTTGAAGCTGGAACATATGATCAAATGATGCAAGATGATTTTGTACCATTATGTTTTGAATCATTTCAGTTTTTGAAGGGAAATTCGCATAGTATATCTTCAAATGAGCAGCATATAGAAAACCATGCAATCTCATTAGAACCAATAGAAAATGGGTTGCAACAGTCTTTTCAAGTTTTTTACAATCCAATAGCTGATGTGTTGGATGATGTCTGCAGTCAAAGTCCTTCTCCATTAGCTAACTATGAGCTTGAAAAAAATATTGATACAAACTTGATCCGGCAGTCGGTTTCTTTTTCATTATCAGCAGGAGTCTCGTCACAAAGCTCAGATGAAAGTTTGCATTCATGGTATGAGGAGAAGCAAAGTAATCCATTAGGTGAGCTAAGTCCTAGTACACATGAATTTCAATATCTTTATGCAGTACTTTTGGAGTCGGATAGAGAATCCATATTATTCAATGGATTAAGTTTTCATGGGAGTTGACTTTCAGTAGTTCTCTCTTGTTGTTCATAAGAAAGCACTTGTGGAGAATTCAAATTGCAGCCAAAATTCTTACTTGGTTGCATTGGTTGCTTCATTTCACTTGATCAGGTGATGAATCGAGCAATTAGAGTAGGTTTTATTGAATAAGCTCCATTTTGAGAATATTTTCCAGTTTGCATTTGTGTTCTAATATTGACTTAGTTTTTAGTTGAGTTAAAATCAGTTTGAGTCATGAGTCAGATTCAGTTTGCATTGTGTCAGTATTCAGTTTTTGAAAAGTTTTGACCTCGTTTCCCAATGGATAAGGCTACTAGGTCTATGGTGTTCTTGGCACCTCCAAGGAGTTACCATCCCAATTGGAGCCAATGTTAGTGTCAGTGTCTTCACACTATCATCAGTGATCAAAATATGCTCTTTTGCATTTCATAGTAGGAGTCCCATACTAATGAGTTTGCATTCTATTAGGTCATGGATTCACTGATGGTAGGGTTTACTTCAATTTTCCCTCATGATTTGTACTTGTTGATCCTCTTCCATATATTTCAGTCATGGCTCATGTTCCCTTTGCAATTCATTTCATTAGGTCTTAGGGTTTGGTCTCATTAGGTTTTAGGGTCCCACCATGGTCAAATCCAATAATTACATGCCAATAATGATCAACAAAGACATGAGGAGGTCAATAATGATCAGAAAGTCATAATTTGTTAATTTGTAAGCTTAATAAAGTTCTCACCTCAAAACTAGTTTTGAGGTGAAAACAGAGCATTTGTATTTCATCTTTAAATTTGATGTAATTTTAATGTTCTCATATGTAATAATGGTTCCATGTTGCTCCCGGACATCTGATGATGTTGCTAAAGTACTGCCACTACAAAAAAATCAAAATAATTAGAGCATCAGTCCACCTATCAAAGCAAAGAAACCAAACATCAAAAAATAGAGTATTGGAAAAAAGCAGGTAGACATTATAAAAGTGGGTTTTCACCAACAAAATATCAAAAAGTGAAAGATATATAAAGCCATCCTTCTATTTTTCATTTCATTATGTTAGTGTTGAGCTTAAAAGTGCCAAAAGGAGAGTTAAGGGTCTATTTCAAGTAAAATTGGGCAAATGCAAGTTAGTCACTGCGTTTTTTGGAAAAAATTGAGCAGCGCTGTGCTTTTGAGGAGGGTGCTACGTTTTTGAGTTGGCGTTGCGCAGCTGGAAACATTTCTCTGTGCAAATTTACACAGGTGTTGTGATTTTAGAGTGGTGTTGCACACCTGTGTGAGGTGTTGTATTTTTGCCCAGCCAAGCCCAAATCATTCCCAAAATGCTAATTCACCTCAGAACTTTTAGTTTCTCTCTCTTACAAGTAAGTTCATCTATCATATCTTATGTTTTAGGGTTTTGTTGCTAAGCTTGGTGTTTGCATTTTTCAAATCTAAAACCCTAGATTCTAGGGTGAAACCCTAGTTTTTCCTCATTTCACTAGTGTTTTATTTACCCTATCTCCTTGCCATTATTCACTAAACCCCATTCCCACATACCATATTTCCTAAATCCCATTCCCCTTATACATTTTCCCTAAATTCCTATTTACACTCTCCATCAACACTACAGACCCTACCCACTCTCCCTAAAACCCTACTCATCCCTAAACCTATTCACAACCCATACTCTCACATATTCCTTCATCTTCACTTTGTTCATTTCATTCCTCCACCCTATCCCATCATTGTCCATATATAACCATAAGTGTTCACAACCATAGAAAAATAATGGAAAGCGATAGTGAATATGATTATGAGGAAGAGACACTCAGTGATAGTTCCATGGAGAGACATAAGCAACAGAGGAAGCCTCATAAAGGAGGAAGAATTATCAGAGAAGAGCCTACTAGTTTGAGGGAGTTACAAGCCTGTCCACTTGCCATTTCTTGCTTTAAACACCAGGCATGCTTTGATTTTTGTGAAAGGATAGAAAGAGTTAGATTTCATCATGAGTTGGCTAGGCTATTTGTGACTCATTTGCATAGTAATGAAGTAACCCTTACCAAAATAACCTTCACCATATCACTAACTATCATCTCAGAGGCTACAGGAATTCGAGATGTGGGTGAAAATTGGTACAAAGGTCAGGATATTGATGAGAAGTACTATGAGCCTTACATCAAGGCTAGATACAAAGGCCAAATGATGAGAGTATTCCCCTTCAAGTTTTTGGAAGACAGGTATGCTCCATTGATGAAAATCATTATCAAGTACTTCACTTGTGAAGGTAGGTTATCCCGGTTGTATGCCTATCACATTAGACTTCTCATGCATTTCACTAGAGTAAAGATGATGAATATCACTTACTTCATGTTTAGAAACATTGAGAAGATGGCACATATTGTACAGAGGAAATCATACCCCAATAGTTGAATAGCATTTACCATTACTCTTTGATCAAAATCATTGTTCTTCACCACCTGAACCTTCTTAACATGCCATGGGAGATTTTCATTTCTAATGAGATGTTCAAAGGCCTACAAATATTTTCATCAGTACATCATGAAGAAGGTGGACTTTCAAGCCATGAAAAAGTCAAAGAGATTGAAACTGTTGGAGTGCTAGTGTTTGTGACATATAATAGGAGTACTAGGAAACTTTTTGCAGCTACTAGGCAAGTATTATCTCCACAAGGTGTGTAAGGGGTCTTGCCTTCGTTAACAGGCCACAGGCAAATGCTATCTCCACAAGGTGTGGAAGGGGCTTTGCCTTCTTCTTTAGCAAAATAGGTACAGGTTGAGCAGCAAAGAAAGGGCAAGGAAAAGGTGCAAGAAGAGGATCTTGGTGATCAGGAGGAAATAGATTTTGATCTTGTTGAGCATGAGGAGCCACAACAACACTTTACTCATCATGGAGTTGACATTATTGACTTGGAAGCTTAGGATCCGAAGACTGTCAAAGACATTATCATAAAGGAACAAGAAGCTGAAATACAATACTTGGAAGTTAACTTAGAGAGAGCTAAGTTCATCATTAAATATTTAGAGCAGGAAAACAAACAATTGAGCAACAAGCAAATCCTCATGGAGCTGCAAATGATCAAAGAAAACAGGCAAAAGGCCAAGGAGGCTCATGTCAAGTTGACTTCAATTGAGTAAGAGATTGAGAATGATAGAGAAACATGGCTTGAGAGGGTCAACATACACCTTGAAGGGTTGATTGAGAAGGCCAATAGGGATAAGAGGATGCTTCGCCACATGGCCTACCATTACATGATCCGCAACAAAATCTGTAACATAAGGATCAGGAAACTTAAAGCTAGGTTGACAAAGGATTTAAAGAGAAAAAAGGAGCAAGATAATTTGAAGATATTAGCTGAAGCCTCACTATCCCATCAAAGCAGCTGATGGTGGTGTCCCATGCCAAATTTGGGCAAGTTTTGAAGATTTTTTTGTTTTTTCAAATTTTGAAATTTTCAAACAAAGGAAGTTGGCCTAGAAGCTCAGCACCACTGGCGCTGCGCTTTTTTTGGAGCACTTGTTGGAGGAAAAGCTTATATATTTGGATTCAGCATGAAGAGAGCATTCATCCTAGAAAATGTTAGAAGTTTTGGAGCAAAACTAGGTCAAAAGGTCAAAAAAACTACCCAAAAAGGACCTCTCTGCCTCTTTTTGGACACATAGAAGCAGCATTGGGATATTTCGGTTTTGAGGGGGCAAGTGACCTCTAAATGAAAAAATTCAAGTTGTTCTAGAAACTAGACTGGAATAAATTTCCAATGAGCCATCTTGAGCTAAATTAAGCTAAGGGGAAGGCCTACAAAAGTGGGTGGAAATCGGCATTGCGCTTTTGGCTAATGGCGCTGCGCTTTTGACCAGTTTGCGAGAAAATCAAATTTTCGCCTACTTTCACTGCAAGTTGACTTTCTCTCTCTTCATGGATGATTTTATGATTGTAATTAATGACTTGGCATGTAAATGTAATAGTGGAATTGATCCGGATTTAAATCTGGATCAGGAATTATATTAGAGGGTAAATTCATCAGTTTGAGGTGGTTTTGGGGTCAATGAATTAGTTTCCATGCTTATAGAGGCAAGTTGTTCCACTGCCTATATTCCTGGTCCGTGTTTGGAAATGGTTGTAATAGCTCCTTTTCTCTTGGTTTCGACCCCTGATGGCTAGAATAGGTGGTTTGATGTCTATATTATGTATTTTTTCTGTCATTAGCAAAGGTTGGATACTCTTGGATGCTCTGAGCTACATTGTACACCTTTATCAACAATATGGAAAGAAAATAAACTAGGATTTGCAGCTATTTTTACGGGATACTTGTGGTATGGTGTTTTTGCATAGTTTCTTCTTCTATTATCAGTTTTTCACATGCTTTATGTATGCCAAAATCTAATTCATTTCTTCTAGTTGAATGATATCAAGATAGATAGGTAGAATTCATTGTTTACAGTACTTTGCCTTGGGAAGCCATTCAACTTTCTATGTTTTTTACTGTTTGAGAAGGATACATGATCTTTGCATGCCCTCCTTAGATACTCACCAGTCTTAGATCTATCATCTCACTCAATTTCAAGTGCCAAAGCACCTGCTTACCTCGCCCCGTAGAACACACTGCATCCTGACTTAATTTCCCCGACCCAAAACTGCCTGGCTCCATTTGATCGAGCAAAAAAACCAAAAAAATCAATCAAAACCCCTAGAGCTACTATACCTAGCCTAAAATCCATGTCTGATCTAGTCATCTTGACTGAGATTCACAAGGAGAGTGCCCTCTCTCGACTTGGTAGGGCTAGCTACCAGGTTAAGCTTGGTTTGTGATTATCCTAGGATTGCCTTCTTTCAGCCTGAGGTCAATCTAGGCTCTAAAAAGGTATAAAGAGATTAAAAGAAAGAATGAAGCACTGAAGGCCACCACATATTCCGAATTTCGAAAGCAAACTTCTACTACCCAACACAGACTTCTATCTGCACTCGATATTGAAAAGGGGCAATTTCAACTAGCTTTCTTGGAACCCAGAGTTCGAGTCCCTAGAGGTGAAAAATATTATAAGACATTAATTTTTTCTTTTGAAACCAAAACAATTCATGTCATTGATTAGATTGAACTGCATAAGTAGTTTGGAGAAATGATATATTCTAATTTTACCACTTTAGCCATGGCAACCTCCAAACTATATGCTTCACTAAATAACATTCATTCACAATTAAAGATGGAGAAAATGTCATCCCTAACCAAAGATACCAGAATTACATCATTCGAAGATTTGGTAATAAAATTAGGATATGATCCTAATCATGTTAAGGCAGCTGAAGAAATGACCAAGAACAAGAATTTTTATATTCAAGCATTAATGAAACAACTGAAGATTCCTACTGTAGACATCCACAGGCCTAATAAGTTGGTAAATTAGAGATAGAAAATTAGAATATGTTCAAAATGATAATTGAACAAAATCTCCAGATACAAAAGATGGAGGCTGAAATTAACACACTGTTAAAGGAAAAAGAACAAAAACTAGATGTTTCAGTAGCTATCCCCTTAGAAACATCTATTGTAGGGACTACCTCAACAACGTGGAATTCTACAACAACAACTGTTACAATGGATACACAATCCATTGATGTAGCAACATATTTATCAAAATCCATGGGAGACTTAACACTAAAAGAACAGGAGGTTGAGAAATTGAAAACTCTACTTCAGAATCTCCAAGAACAAAAGATTAAGACTGATAATGCATACTTGGCCAAGTTATAGAAAAGTTACAAGTTGATTTAGAAAAATAGCAACTTATAAAATGACGTTGTAATTTCTTAGACCATTGCTTAGCCCAAAGAAATCATTTGGCTTAATATTAATCAATCAATTACTGAATTGTGGCCTTCATTTGAGATTATTTTTTAACAAGAAGAGTTGTTACATAAATCAAAGGAAAGAATAGCAGAAGTAATGGAAGACCTCCACCACAAACCAGGAGATGCTATAAAAATAATCAATGTTCTGAATTCCAAGACAAAAGAAGAGCTTGAAGAATATAGTATTGAAGATAGAAATGACGCTAACTTGGAGGTGAAAAGGGTACATACTAAAAGAAATTTAATGCTACAACTGGAGAATAAATTTCATAATTTAGAACTCCAAATCAAAAAGTTTCACAAAAAAAATATTCATTGCATGTAAAAGTACTTCCAGGTCTGAAGGGTATAGGTAATAAATTAATTCCACTTGAATAATATCAACATAGATTGCATGAAATAGCAATAGATAAAGCTAAATTTGCTAAAATCAAAGGAACCATCACTAGAAAGGCTTTCATGGAAGGTCTTAGTTATGATTTTAAAAGTCAGCGTGAGATCAAACATTTGTTCATAACTAAGCCTATTGTTGAGAAATACACTGAAGTATAAGAATCATACAAAAAATTATTAATTTTTTCTATTCCCAGTGAAAAAAGATGGGACAAGTTGTGTGAACTCATTGAATGAGAGACAACAGATGTTCAACAATAGAATACCAAGTTTTCAGGGACAAAGAACATATTTCCAAGAAAACAAATAAAACAACAACTTTATAGCTCCAGTCACCAACAACATTCCTCAAATTTTGTCCAAGGTGTCAAAAGAGTTCATATTTCCTCTTTTCTAGTTCTTTTTTGTAATAAATCCAAATCAGTTTGGAAAATATATTTTGTAATAAATTTTGATTTTAAGTCTAGATATTTTGATTAGAAACTCTATAAGTACTTTGAATTCGAAGTATGAAGGGTTGAACCCTTGTGATAAGCCATTGAGCATGATTATGATTCTTTGAATGATCCAAAATGGATCCTAAAACCTCTAATTCTAAGTCTTTAACACTATCGGAAAACACTATTGCAGAAGAAAAACCATGAAGAATGGTGGAAAATAGAGTAAAGTAAAGGTTGAAGTATCATTGAATCAGAGCCGTTGGATCAGACTGATCAACGGTCCAGATCAAATCAACGATATTGCATCTGCAGAAGTCAGTGGGGCATATCAGTGCTAACCCTAAGTGAGTTGCAATTGCGATCCAACGATATAATGTGGACCGTCAGATCAATGACGGAGACCACATATATCGCATCGCAAGTTTAAAAAGGGAAGGACCTGAAGCATAACAAAGTGCCGATTTGTGATAGCAATCAAGGCAGACTCGAAAGGGTTTATAAATGCGGCTCTATAAAATTTGAGTTCTAATATAAAAGTGTTTTGTCAGGCTTTTCTGTGTATTGGTGTATTTCTATTATAAAACCGAAATACAAAGGAAACATGGCATATGGCACTACAACAATAAAACACAGACCCAAAAGGATTTATGAATGCAACTTTATGTTATTTGAGTTTTGCGGTAAAAGGTATTTCTGGCGAACTTCAGGCGGTAAGTGGTATTGGAGTGCCTCTACCCGATTCCATACACCAGCTGACACATAGCACACCACAGGAGAGAGAAAATTGCTTTTTTTGGGCGAGTAATCTCCATGCACATAGGCCACCCAAAATGGCTATTAGCCGTTGGATTGGAAGATTGTGGATCAACAGTGGGCTTGTGAAAACAGTAAAAGGTGGACCCAAGAAGATTATAGGGCAGACTTTGTATCATTTGAAGTCTGACTTTAATGTTGTGGTTGAGTTTTTTATTATTTTCAATGTATTTCCATGTATTGTTGTGTATGAATGAAAAATGTAATTTTAGGGGATTTTCACCTATGCCCAAGAACCTTTCATTCGTAAACAGCTACCCTGTGCCTTAAGCATATTGTAATGAGTGTTTAACGCACGACAGGGAGATGAAGGGACAAAGGTTAGGAGGTAGAAATCCTGAAAAGGAAGGTTAATGGATAGGGATGAGAGGCTTAAAAACACTCAATGATAGAGACAGAGAAGGGGGGAGAAGCAGTTGCTCAGAGATGGAGAGTCAGAGAAAACACAACTACAAATAGTTTATCAGAGGCACTAAGAGGGAGAGTCTATGTACTCTTTAAAGTCGAGGTTTTCGAGTGAAATCCCTATGCAATATCACTATTGTTGTGTTATGGCTCTGCTTGAGCTCACACTTGTAATATTATGCTCTTAAAGACATAATATAGAGGTCAAAACTAAAATCTGGACTAGGAGACGTAGCCAGGAAGTCTGGTAAACTCCTTTATTATTTGTTGTGTTGATGTGTGTGTTTATTATGTTGATTGTCTATATTATTCACAATATTTTCGATCCATTGCACTAAATAATATAGGCATTCCTGCACACGAGTCTGTAATACCTTAATATTGAATTAAGATCTCATTTTCAGATCACTGAAATATTTCTGATATTAATGGAAGGATTATGTACTCATTTTGAAGAAGCTTGTGTTTTCGTGTGAGTTTTCTAGTTTCTTATTATGTTTCCATGTTTATTTATTTCTATACATGTTTAGAGTTAATAGGAAATCTGGGTAAGAAAAGATTGTGTATGAATCTTTCTGAAATCATCTGTGAAGTTATCATCAATTACAAAGATTAATTAATTGAAACTATTTGTTTGAGTTAATTCCTCTACATAATTTAATTGTTTCTTCCCATTATCTTTAAATATGTTATGTTTAGCTGTAAAAGGATTTTACACACATAATCTATATATGACAAGTTAAACACTCTATTTTAATGTTTAAGGAATCATATATATCATCTTTACATTCTACCTTTCATAAACATTTTAAAGCTTAATTATGTTAAAGGTGAAGAATCAACCCTTTTATTATATCATAAAGAATTAGGATTTACATATGTTTAACATTTTAAAGCATTTTCCATCCAAACCCAAATTAAAACAACATTTTAGATGCTTTGACACAGTTCCTTAGCCTGGAGTTGTCTACAAAGGATAACATCAGATTGGTGCCGTTGTCGGGGAATGAAAATTTGAAGTTTCTTTTCCTTCGGACAATGATTAAATTTTATTATTAGAGGTGAATAAGAAGATAGCTGGCTAAAATCATTCACCTTGTGAATCCATTAAGTAAACCTAGCTTCACGGAAGCACACTCGGTCCCATTCTGACTCTGAGCTTCATTCTCCATTATCAGATCCTGAAAGGTTAGTAAGAATCACCTCTTCTAGATGCATATTAGAAGCCTCTTCTTCTATTCCTACATCTCTTCCACCAAAAACTGTATCAAAACTTGATCCTTTTCAACCTATCCCAATTCCTACAGAATTATTAGACCTACCACCAAAAGTGTTAGAACTATTATCTAAAGGAGTTCACCTACAATCAAATTTATTGGTTCATTAATTTGAATCAATTCACCTACTTCATAGGCACTTGATACAGAAGCTCAATTAGGTTCTGAATTACGTGATTTCAAACCAGCTAATTTTATTTCTTTTGTGATACAAGCCTACCCAACTACTTCTAACAAACCTAAGGAAGGTTTTATATATATATTTAATAAACAAAGACATTTAGTTAATTAACAAATTATATAATTTACCTAATTTAACTAATTTCTATGAATAATAGTAATTAAATATAACAAGAAGATTATTTGTTTGACTAGGTATTTTATTAATATCATTGGAATAATAAATTATTAATAAATATTGATTATTTAATAAATATCTTGATAAAAGATATAATTGGTTAATTTAATGGACCATTAGATTTAATGATAAACATGATTATTATTAAATAAATATATGTTGTACCAAGAATATTAATTTAGTGTGAATTAGTTACATATATATACATGTATTAATAAACAAGTATATTTAGTTAAATTAACAAATAAATAATTTTATTTATCTATTTTAACTAATTTCTAGGAATTATAGTAATTAAATATATCTAGAATATTTTGGTTTGACTCAGGTCATTAGGTCAAAATTAGCCGTTGGAAATATAGCCGTTGGAGTCTCTGCACATACTATTTAACAAGCTATGCTGGATTGGTTCTGCAACTTGTCCTGACGATGAACCACACTGGTTGGATCGAAACGCGTCGACAAAAGAGTATCTATGTGATTTCGCCAAAAATTTCTCTAAACAATGTTATGGATCACAGAAGCCTAAATTCCTTAATAATTTCCCTGCACGGAGAAGCTGCTGCTAAAAAGGTTCATCATTTCGAGCGGTCACGCATGCAGGTCACAAAGTTGAAATCTGATCTGGTGTTTCTTAAGCGTTGCAGAGATTCCTCGGTTATTCCTGGCTTTGCCCGGATTAAGCATTGTCTCAATATTCCTAGAAATCTTAGCGTTTTTCTGAAGGCAAGCCTTGGGCTGGTCAGGTCTGATATTTGCAAGGTTAGGAAGGATCTGGATCGTTTGTCCAGACATCTTTTGGCAGCTCATCTAGAGCTGTCAAATATTTTCCCTGCTTTTCTCTGGTCAAGAATTGATGCCTGTTCAGCATTAAAATCCCTGAGATTGGAAGAGCTGCTTAAGATCAGGCAGTCTGCTAAGTTTGTGAGACTCTCTGGTTGCTCGG
>APFE031618699.1:3087-21455 GCA_000404065.3 Pinus taeda | reverse complement strand
CAGCCACTCATGCAAGCAAGGAAGTAGTTTGGTTGTAGAGATTGTGTTCAAGTATGGGGTTAGTACAGGGAGCTATAAGGATAGACTGTGATAGCCAAAGTGCAATTTTCTTGGCAAAGATCCCAGAACATCATTCAAAGACAAAGCACATTGATGTTCAGTATCACTTTGTGAGGGATATGATAGAAGAAAAAAAGGTGTTGCTAGTAAAGGTGGACACTTTGAAGAATATTGTAGATGCATTGAAAAAATTTGTGAGCTTTGAGAAGTTCTCTTGGTGTAGAGAGACAATGGGCGTTTCAGGATTAGAAAAATGACTAAGCTCTCTTGTGGTCCCCTGTGGAAAGAAAACAACAAGTGGGAGAATGTTGGGTTGTGTTATATTCTTTCCATTACTAGCCCACGTAGTTAACCGGGGGGTTAGAGGGGGCTCGGGGAAAATTTTGGTTTTGGACCCTATGTTAAGATGGGCGGACCCACCTATGGTTTTTTGTATGATTTTCACACATGCTTTTGGACGCGATGGTTTTCAGTCCATGGTATTAGATGCTTCGGCATGTTTAAATATGTATTATAACATTGAAAGGAATATAATGAAAAATCAAGCTGGTAGTCCCGATTTTGGATCCAGGGGAAAATCTCTGTGCATATGTGTTTCATGTGTTGTGCTCTCGCATTTTCTATTTTCTATGTTTTAGAATTTGTATGCAGGTAATTTCTGTATGGGGTTAAAGCCTACACACAAACTAGGAGATGCTACAAAAATAATCAAGGTTTTGAATTCCAAGAAAAAAGAAGAGCTTGAAGAATATGGTATTGAATATAGAACTAAAGCTGAATTGGAGGTGAGAAGGGTACATACTAAAAGAAATCTAATGCTACAACTGGAGAATAAATGTCATAATTTAGAACTCCAAATCAAAAAGTTTCACTCGTTGCATGTAAAATTACTTCCAGGTCTAAAGTATATAGGTAATAAATTAATTCAACTAGAAGAATATCAACATAGATTGCATGATATAGCAATAAATAAAGCTAAATTTACTAAAATCAAAGGACACATCACAGGAAAGAATTTCATGGAAGGTCTTAGTTATGATTTATTAATTCAACATGATCTCAAGCATCTGTTCATAACTAAGCCTACTTTTGAGAAATACAATGAAGTACTTGAATCATATAGAAAATGATTAAAGTTTTCTATTCCTGATGAAAAAATATGGGACTAGTTGTGTGAACTCATCGAATGAGAGACACAAAATTTTCAGCAGGAGAATACCATGTTTTTAGGGACAAAGAACAGATTTCCAGGAACAACAAATAGAACAACAATTTTATAGCTCCAGTCACCAACAAAAGTCATCGAATTTTGTGCAAGATGTCAAAGAAATTCATATTTCCTTTTTTATACTTGTATTTTTGGAATAAATACAAATCAATTTGGAAAATACATTTTGTAATAAATTTTGATTTTAAGCCTAGATATTTTGATTAGAAACGCTATAAATTGTTGGCCTTATGATGCATGTGTTGTCCTTGATGGAAAATCACTTGTAACAGAAAAAGTATATGGTAACTAGATGAATCCAGAGGTTAGTTCCAAGGTGACATAATGATGGAATAGAATATCAGAATGATGGGTCAAAGGTTTACAAATAAGAATCAGAAGTTTGATACAGGTGACTATTTGAAAATATTTACGTGGGTTCGTTAAGGCAAAGTCGTGTATACACATGATTTTGGTGAAGCAAAGTAGCATACTGTTTTTTCACCATGGTATTCTAAATATCACTAGTCCTTTCCATGGTATTGGCCCATAGTAATGAGTGCGACAACGGATATTGATCCCGTCAAAGATTACCACTGGAACTAGTGTAGTTTTGACTTGTGGTATTGGGTAAGGGCTAAACTATATAAAGAGATGAATATAAAAGTGTTGGGTGTGCAAGTGAAAGGATTTTTGATGAATATTTCAATCTGAAGTATATTTGCATGGTAAGGGACATAAATGTCACATAGATCTAAAATAATTATGCACCGATGAATACAATGATGGATCAAGATCATGAGACCTAAAATGAATTGTCATTGTATGATCTACTCATGGATTGACTAGATCTAAGTACTGATGCATGTTTTTATCTCTGAAGATTATGATCTGGGTATTTCTGAAGTTCTGAAGAGCTGCGCAATTTTAAGTAAAAATTTTCAAATCTATACATTGGTTAGTCTTAGGAAAAGTGAGTATACACATGGGTTCGCTTCTTCAAAGTAACGTATACAAAGTAAGGGTTTATGTTCATAAATGATTGATCAACCTGATTAGTGTTGTTGCTTCTCTACTGTCTGTCAATGATGTCCTCATGATTGATCTAGGTTAAGTTATAATGTCTAAAGTAGAAATGATTGAATGATGAAGTTGAATAGGTTATGGATTGATTGAAGAATTTTAATATTACTTACTGATTGTGATTGAAGATAAGAAAGAATTCTATGATTGGTTCAGAGTGTTGCAGTAGATTTGAGTATGATTCTGTGTTCTTTTTCAGAATTGCAGTGGTCAAGTTTTCGGTTTTTAGCATATTAAAATATGTATGCAGGTTTCTCTATAGAAAAGCACGTATACACATGGGTTTCATTAAGTGAAGTAGAATATGCATTTTTAAATTTAAAATATTAGGGTTGCAATTGATTCTGTGTTGATGTAGTATTCTAAGTTCAGTTCTGTGTACTAGTTACAGTGATCTAATTGTTCCAGTTGATTTCTTGATTTTTTATTAAGTGTTAGTTGATTGGGTTTCAGTGATCGATTGATTATGTGTGCCAAATATTGATGATTGTATTACAAAGATGATCAAGCATAAGCGTTCATATTGGATCCAGTGTGAAAATTTATGAAACGTGGTCCATGGATGTTGTTGAGGGTTGGAGCCTTCAGTGGGGAAGTTGAAGCTTCCTGCCAGTAGTAGTTGGTGATTAGATCAGGGGGTTGGATTTCCCTTCTATTAGGAGCTGGAGAATGGGTGAAGGTTGTGGCCTTCAATAGGTGGGTGCTTGCGTACTGGTATGAGTCTGCACTAGTACAAGAATGTAAGAAGTTTTTGATATTAATAAGTTTTAAAGATTGGGATGACAACGAAAATGGTTTTCTCCCACATTGGGTTTCCACCTTAAATCCTAGTGTTCATGTGTTTTACTTATGTGTGATACTTTATTCTGTTCTTACTACACCTATTTACTACTTATCAAATGCCTCACAAATCTCTTACATTTTGGTTCAATTTTAACAGATAAATAATTAATTGTTTTACAATTTTATTGAGCATACGTTAGTTTCTTTTACAATATTTGCGTATATACACTAGTTGGGTCCAATCAAGTCACGTATACCTTTCAAAAAACAAAATTATTATTGTGAGTTTTAAAAATACTAATTCACACCCCCCCCCCAACAATTGGTATCAGAGCAGGTCCTTCAAAAGAAGCTTGATCATTTGAAGGAAGATCTCCTAAGATGAGGAATCAAGACGAATCAACATCTATCAAAACACCACTCTTCAACATAAATAATTTTATATATTGGAAGAAAAGAACTAGATCCTATCTTCAGTCTCTTGGAGAATATGTTTGGGAAATTGTGGAAGGAGGTTACTAATATCTAGCAGCAATTCCCACATATGCAGCAGAAAATAAGACGTATGAAACCAATGCCAAAGTTGTCAATGCATTATTGGGAAGTTTGACAGAATCAAAATTTGTCAAAGTTATGTAGCTAAACAAAGCAAAATAAATATGGAACAAAATCATCCAAAGCTATGAAGGTGATACAAGGGTAAAAAGTGCTAAGCTCCAAACTCTTAGAATTCAACATGAAACTCTCAGAATGCATAATGATGAAAGTATTGTCAGTTTCTTTCTACGTATAAATGATATTGTAAATCACTTGAAAAATCTAGGTGAAGAAATAAAGGACACTACTTTAGTAGAGAAAATCTTAAATTATACCTTTTATAAACATTTTAGAGCTTAATTATGTTAAAGGTGAAGAATCAACCCTTTTATTATACTAGAAATAATTAGGATTTTCATTTGTTTAACATTTTAAAGCGTTGGTCATCCAAACACAAATTAAAACAACATTTTAGATGCTTTGACACATTTCCTTAGCATAGAACTGTCTACAAAGGACAACAAGTAGAACATCCATAAAAACCACATATTAAAAAGTACATTTACACATGAAAGACCAAAGGAAAATGAGTTCTTATTAATGTATGCATATGCCAACCAAGTCAAGGAATTCCACAAACCACCCAACCATAGATTGGGTTGAACCAAATCTTTCTTTCAACAAATCACCCTTGTGCCATATTCCAAGCATGAATGTCGGAATCAAAACAAAACTAATCAACACTTCCTCTGGCTTTACCATATATCCACTAAGGGATTCTTAGGCTCGAAACCATCATTAATACAACCAGGCTTTACCACAATTGTAGCACCCTCCTCCCACATTTACCCATTCTAATTGGTCCATTGGGGTAAACATGTGATGATATGCTACTATGATGTGATTCAACTCCCCATGTACAGTTAAAGAAGTGGAACCGACAAAACAAAACCATTCTGACCTTCCACACATACTACAAAACCTTTAGGAGCCAACCAACCCTTCTAGGTGACCAACCCCTGAGACAACTTGACAATTGACTGATCTGCACACTCATCTGATCCCATGAAAATCCATTCATGCGAATGAGGCCTTCTAGTCACTCCTACAATAAGGCATGCCAATGACTATGGACTTTTTCAAGAAGTTATGTGCCAATGACCTTGGATTCTGAGCCACTCTTTTAGGGCTAGATCTCAGGCCATTACCCATAACTTCATGAAATTGTCAGAAATTATAAATAACAAAGGAATAAGGTGAATACAATCATTAGTAAAAGTACTTGATCTAACCCCTACTATCCATGAAATACATTTCATCAAATATGTCACAAGTATGCAATCTACAGGTCATGAAAATAGATCTGAGCATATGGGTCTCATACTTATCTAAGATTCATAAAGAAACATTGTTTCCTTATCACAATAGTTTAATTATCACCTAATGGGTTATATATCCATTGTACATTCATTTGCGAATCAAAACATGATGAGAGACATAAATCAAGTCTATAATAAAACATACTCATAACGAGCATGTAACCAACATAAATAACAAGGGTATGACAACCATAAGAATCACATATGAACCAATATATTTACACCTAAAATACCAAGGATAAGGAGCTCTGATTAATTAATGCATAAGACAACCAGGTCCTAGACTTCCATGAACCACTTGACAATAGATTGGGCTGAACCAAATATTTCTTTCAGCCAATCACCCTTGTGCGATATTCAAAGCATGAGTGTGGGACTCACAATAAAACCAATCTAGGTATCCTGAGGCTTTACTGCAATACCCACTGGATCACTAGGCCCTAAACAAGTATGGATGCTTCTGAATCTCTCCACTTATAGTGTGAGGAATTTTATTGTGTCCCAATCTCTAGGCTTTACCATATATCCCGCCATTCACCGATCGAGGATTCCTAAGCCTAATTGAGACTTCACCTTTAAGGCTTTACTGTAAATCATTCCATTCAAGGGTCAAGGATACCTAGGCATGATCAAGGGTAGACACCTCTAGGCTTTACCATATATCCTACCATTCATTGGTCAAGGATTCCTAGGCCCACTGATGCACACAAATTTTTGGATTTATCACAATCGCACCTTCTCCAATCCAGAGATTCCTAGGCCTTGTGTTCTTCTTTGGAGACCACCACGCTCATTTTCAAAACCATATGGTAATCCTTCTTAACCAAATAAAAGAGAACCCATCACACCATGGCTATCTGGAAATGGCAAGGAAAGGTTGAAGAACACGGTCACACTTGCAAGTAATCTTGTTGTAGCCTCTTGATCCTTGTCTTCATTGCTTGATCTTTGCTTCCCTTTTCCTTCTGTGCCCTTCCTTTTCTTTCCTTGATCCAATGCTAGAGTACTCCAAGAATTCCTTAAGTGTCAAAGAGTGTGAGAGAGTAAAGAGAATAGAGAGAAATCTCCAAAACTGAATTGAAAAAAAAGTTACCAACTGATCCACAAAATCCTTTTTATCAATGTTGAAAATGCAATAAGAAAATCCTAATTTAATTTTTTCCTTGAATTAAATTAGGAATAAAATTGTAATTACACATCTCATGACAACTTGTATTAGCTAAATAAGTTAATTTGACCTATATGGCTCATTTAATTCGAGTTGAGGGTGTAACTTGAGTCATGTAGAGTGTCTCCTACATTATAGGAGCCCTGGTTGAGTTTATTTTGAGTTGTAATTAATTAATTTAGTCTAACTGAGTTAAAGTCAATTAAACTAGTTCCCATTGTTAGAGGAGCTAGTGGGAGGTCTAATAGTGTGGTGATGCTTGTTGGAATATAATCCTAACATCTACATTTATATTTTAGCCTAAGTATCCTTGACTTAGCCACATGCACTAAAAATCATGTTCAAACTTGGTTTTTGGTAAACTAGTTTCATGGACCAACTTTCCCTTGTTTTTCGCCTTTAAAGGTTTAATATTATGGAAATATTGGTCCAACCACTTTCCTAAACCATTTAGACATCTAAGTGCATGTTCACACCTAACCACACCTCGTCCACTTGAGTTATTTGAGGATTGGCGCCCCACATGAAGATTCCCCCTTAAAGCAAGGGATTTGGTCCCCCGGACCATTTTAGCATGTTTTAAAGTTGCCTTCCTTAGGAAATGTGCCCTTCCTCATGCTTTCCTCGTGGCTGATAGTTTGCATAGGTTTTCTCGATTCATTGTTTCTATTTTAGGCCTCCCTTTAGCTTTTCTTAGCCTTTTCTAGTTTTTTACTAGTTTTTTCCTAGTTTTCTAGATTCGACAATTTCTATATAACCACCTCCCTTTGGGATTAGAGGTTTGGTTGCTCATGTATTAATATTGTTAATTAATTTAATACATTTTATTTTATGGAGAAAATTATTTCTCTCCTCTCTTGAATATCAGAAAATTACTTGTGTTTAATTTAACTAGAATTCTAGATCTATCGGAGTTTCTGCAGGAATTCTACATGGTATCAGAGCTAGTTTGAATCTAGTGGATTGTACATGGTTTTATTTGCAGGTATAGATCATCAAGAGGAACCGAAAGAAGCAATGGATCATCTCTCTCAGCCCACAAAATTCGTTCTAAATCCTTTTAATTACTTCGAATGGAAGACAGAGATCACTCTGCTCCTCCGAAGAAAAGGGCTTTATAGGGTAACAATGGGAACGGATACTGAACTAACTTCTGCAGCGGATAGGATCAAGTATTTCAATAAATTAAATGAAGCAATTGGGCTGATATTCCTATCAATTTCTAGAGAACTCCTCTTTCATGTCAGTGGAGCCACTACTCCTGATGCGGTCTGGACCACATTGGAAGGACTATTCGGCAAGCAAGATGAAATGAGAGTGTATCAACTGGAGAATGAACTCATATCCCTCAATCCAACTCATTTCAGCAACCTGCAAGAATAATACACCAATTTCAAATCCCTCCTCATTGAACTTGATGCATGTGGGGTCAAGAAAGAGGAAGATCAACTCATCCTTTTGATTCTCTCGAAATTAGGCCCTGAATATTCTGTATTTGTATCATCTTTTCAAGCATCTAAATTGACTCAAGAAAAATGGAAAATGCCTCCATTGAATGTGTTAGCCTCCTGCTCATAGCAGGTATTCACCTTTCGTGATCGACATATATACAAGCCAAATATGTCATGCTTTGCTTACAGCAATGTTCCATATTTGAAATTTGCTACTATGGCAAAGAGGGCACAAAATCTTCAGGCACAGAAGTCATTGCATGTATTCTTAAGGACCATGGACCAGACACTATTTAAACATTTCTCAAACATGTCCTCTTACATCGCCTCAAAGACACCAACTGTGCACCATCCAAAGTCATATGAGCATTTGTCTACTATTTCTACTTTGCCAAAAAGAGGCCTGCTAGTATTGATAATTCAGATTTAGTTGTGGATGTCAAGTGTGCTTCCTTTGGGTGCATGTGTTCCCTCTTAAATTCTATGCTCCAACAGTTTTGCCACTTCTTTTTGCCTGACGGCAACAGTAGAAGCTAGTCCCCTAGAACCATTCTAGCCTGGCTTTGAAAAATCAATTAAAGGATTTGAAGCAACAGCGCAAGACGGAGTTGAAAGGTTTGATCCAATAAATGAATCAAGATGCTAGTAAGCAGCCTGGCAGCGTGGCTGTGGTTTTAAAGAGGATTGTGAGTGAAAAAATGCAATTATTTTCTCAATCCTATTCTATATGTTTAATTCCCAAGTCATCTCTTTTCTCCTCTGTTTCATCACCTGAAGTATCTGTTGCCAAAAGTAAATCTGAAGGTTTCTCTATCAAGTGTCTAACATCTTGGGCATCAACACAAGAAATATTAGTAACTAATTCACAGGCTCGTCCTGAAAGTGCCATGGACAGATTTAGTTCCCTTTCAGCTACCAATTCCTCTGACAGTGAAACATTTTTTGATATATGCATGGTTCATTTTACTCTGGTTAAGAATGGCATCTGGCTGAAGACTAAGAGAAGTATAAAGTTCAGAATCCTCTCTGTTGCCAGATTGTGGATTCGCCAGTCGCTGACCTCTGTTTTACAGGGGGATGCAACATGTTATAACCAACTCCTTCAAGACCTTAATGATATCGAAGCTGGATATCCTGCTCAGGAACCAGCATTGGTGATGACATTGAAGGCACTTTCTCAGGCAGTTTCCTCTATTAATGAGCATCACCATAGTTCTCTTCTAAGCTGTGTTCTTGGTATGAGCTTTTGGAACTATAGTTTGGATGTAGCAGATGGTTTGACAGAATTTATTATCAATTTGGCGACATCAAATGGAGGGTTTGTAGATAGGTGCTTAGACATGCTTGTCAGGAATTTCCTGCCGCCTTCATGTGGATTGCCACTATTTATGGATTCCCTAACTAGACGCTTGATTTTAGGTGGGCTAACTGCAGATCAACTTTTCCAGAAAAAGTCAGAGCACCTAGCAAGGAAAAATGAAATTCTAGATCGTGTGCATTTGGCAATACAACAAATTGCCGAACTTGTGCCCACTGCTGCATTAAGACTGCAACCAATAATTCTTCGAAGAATGCCACACAGAGTTATTCATAAAGATTGGAATGCTTATATATTGAGAACATGCTCAGGGTGGAGAGTAGTGCTGTTGGAGAGATAATTGGTAGGAGAATACTTATGGCAGTGGCGGACAGGCTTATTGAGATTGATGTTGAAATTAGATGGGAATATATTTTACATGAAGACTCAAGCAAGGTCTACACATTTGACATGGAAATGGAAGATGATGAAGAAAATGAAGAACCTGGGAAACCTGGTAGTGAGGCAAAGGTTCAATTGCCAAAATCTACTGCTATGCAGAGTCTAGGTGAGGTTGGAGATAAAATGGATGTGTTAATGGAATTGACTTTAGAGCATCTGAAAGCTTGTGTTGATGAGGGACGCTTGCCACAGGTCTATGATACTCTCATGCATTCATTTCAATCAACTATTTTGAATACTCACAAGTCCAAGTTTACCCAGTTCCTTGTCTTCTATCTTTGCTCGTTGGCTCCAACAACATGTGGTGCAGCCTTTGCATCTATGCTTTGTGACATTTTTGTCAACAAATCTCTCCCACCAAATACAAGGATGACTGCAGCTGCTTATCTAGCTAGTTATTTATCTCGTGCTAAATACCTACCTTTATCTGTAGTTTCTGCGTCATTAAAAAGGTTGGTAGATTGGTGCTTGCAATACTTGCCTCATCATAATGAGGATTGGAAGGCTATGAATCCAGGAGTGCATGGGGTCTTCTATTCAGCATTTCAGGCTGTTATGTATATTCTTTGTTTCCAAATGAAGATGCTCATGGATGATCCTCAACAGAGATTACTGTTAGAACAGTTGTCACTAAAAAACATAATTGAGCATACACTGAATCCATTAAAGATATGTTTGCCGTCAGTGGTAGAAGAATTTCTAAGGCAGGTTAAAGCATTTCATCTATTTGATGTTTTGAGTTCAAAGAACGCATTGGAGATGGAGGAATCTAAGGCCTTTGGGGGTGTTGAGAGGCTTGATATGTTCTTTCCATTTGACCCATACTTGCTAAAGCGATCAGACAGATTTGGTATGCCTGTGAAACCTTGCTCAACATATCTTGTTCAGACTTTCCACTATCTTCCTTAGATTCTGAAGCTAATATGTGAATTCCATCCAAATGTTCCAAACTTATTATTTGCAGTGTCTCCAGGTAAAAATGTCAACAAAGAACCTCAATCATACATAAAATCATGTCTTGCGCAATTGGGCACGAGCGTAGTACTGAAAATGTTACAGGTGGTGCAGTTGGGCTTCACCTAAATTCAAATTTCTTCATTGCTCTAATACTTTGTATTTTGAACTGCGGAAAAGAGTCGACTTCCTAAAAGCTACATTGCGAAAAAGAAACCCTTCAAAAAACAAAAGCCGTTATTGTGTAAGAAGTGTCAATAATGTATGAAGTATTGGAGGCTATGCAATAATGATCTATACAAAGCTGGCTGTAGATTTCAAGGACATCGACAAATAGGTGATCATAAAGGTGGCCTCTTTTCTGGGGAATGCTTTGCTTGTTCATGGAGAAACTTAAGCTAAAAATGAGTTAACAGTTGAGGAGTTTTGGTTTGGAGACATTTTTCAGGGATATTAAAGCATCAAATTGTTCAGAAGGAGACACGCAGAAAAAAGAAAGACAGATTTTGGGAAACTTTGAGCAATCTGAACCATTGCTTCTGCCAGATAATGGAGAAACCATGATCAATTGGATAACAGCTGAAGTGATACCCAGCCCAGTTCCAGTGTCCATCATTGAGTGCCCAGAAGGGGAAGAAGTATAGCGGATAAAAAAGGCTTGCGGGGGAGCAAAGGACCCCGGCAATCATCTAATGAACGGGTTATAACAGAACTAGGGAGGAGTGATGGTGATTTGTCGCAACAATGATCTAGGACAGGGCTGACAATCATCCTTATAACGATGATAACGGCGATGATGATTTGGAATATGCGGCAAAGAAATTGAATATCTCTCAGCATCCTACCAGTACGCAGTCCTCCTTTACTATTGATCCATTGATAAATATTTCGAGCAGCCAAAAGCGCCGAAACCTCCAGAAGCCTGCAGAAAGTGCCACAGCAGCTATTTGCCATAAAGAGATTAAAAACAAAGTCAAAGAGGCCGCTCTAAGCCTTTAAAACTCACCAGAACATAGTTAAAGCGAGACACATTTGAGGGCGGTGCTGCAGGCCAAATACGCAGTAATGAATATGAGGCCAGCGCATGGCTCAAATGACACTGTTTAATCCATTTTTGAGACTGCTGCCTCATGCGCAGCCTTAGATATTTACTCCAAGATGCCAGCTGCCCCAGCTCAGCTCATATAGTCTTTCATGCATTTATTTTTAGTACAATTTAGCAGCAAACACTGATTTACTTCAAATCTGTTTGGATCGGTTTGATAGATATTTTGAGATATTTTTTGAGATCTTATCCACAGATCTAAGTCTGTAAATATTTTCTATAAAAACCACCCTAGGGACTGTTCAAAGGGTGAGAGATGTTTTGATCATTAATCTCATTGTGAGGCTTGCTGTGTACGCTCCAAGAAATTCAATAAACAGAGCTTGCTGGAACATGTGTGTTTGGACTGTTTAAATGTGTATTTGATGGCTGAAGAACAAGATTGCAGAATTCTCATGTTTCCTCATGGACTAATAAGTTTTCTCATCTCTTTCTACAGTTGCTATGTTTTCTATATCGTATTTGTGTCATGATCTAAACTTGCAGGAAGAAAGAATAGTTCAGATCTCACTTAGCTGTGCTCTGCCCTCAATTCCTGCTTTTTCTCAATGTTTTCTTTCTAAACTAGCCTATAATATGAATTCCTCTTAGGCTCATATTTGCACTAGTTTCCTCCATATATGAATATTGTTGTAGGAATTTCTTAATTGCTCCTATAGGATATTCATTCACGTTCCCTCTGTTAGCACGAATGAAAATTACTCAGCTGTCTTTCATTCCTTGCATCCGTTTCATCCTCATTCAAACTTGATATTACTCCTTGTGCAGCTATCCTGCTCTGTAGTCTCTTCTTTGCCAAAGAAAACACATTTTTCAGTCCACATCCTTGACTCCATGCCCAATGTTCTAAACCTTTTGCGCTTTGCATGCCAAAACACTGTCTGAATTGATCATTCCTCCCGCCAAACTTAAACAAAAAACCATGTGCTTCATATCTAGCCTGAAATCATTTCCTAAACAAAACTAAATCCCGAAGAGAGAGCCCTCTCTGACTGCTGGTAGGCTAGGACCGGCAGTCCAAAGCTTGGTCTGTGGTTACCTTGGCCGTATCCCTTAAGGAGTAGGGGACAACCTGAGTGTTAACATAATGGCGACTCCGCTGGGGACCTGAATCAATTTTTTTCATCACTGTAAACCCCGCTTTCTGGAGAAAGTGCTCCTTTTCTTCAGAGCTTTTCATGTTTAGTTCTGATCTTCGATGGTGGACAGAGATCAGGCACTCCATAGTAAAGGCATCCACCTGGCGACTCCACTTCATTTTCACTCAAGACTCCACTGAGGAACGAACCAATTCTACAACCAAATAGTCCATATTCCAAAGCATTATCAGTAAGATAGGATGACCGGGTTCGTGGAAGATCTTTCATTTGATAAAGCTCTAGATATCTTCAGGGAGAGTTTATCAAAATTTGAGCTTGATGAAGAATTTTTCAAATTGATGTTGTTAAAAACAGCAGGTGGCTCACATAACCTTTTTCTTGATTTAATTGGAAAGATATGAAAATGAAATTGAATTCTTGCAATCTCAAATCCAGTCATATCATTTTCGCGATCCTGAAGCATTTTTTCAAAATCTTCCTTCCCCAAGTCATGAGGAAATAGTACTACCTTCTGACTTACAAATTGAGGATAATTATGTTTCCAAGGCAAAGACTGAAGATTTAGTTGCAGGGCTTATTACCAAAAATGCAACTGTTCCATCCGACCAAGAAGGCCCAGAAGAAGCTATCCCACATGATGTTTTTATTGATCCTATATCAGACTACATGGAACTGCTTCTTAACTCAAGTTCTTTAGGATGTTTTCTCCGTGAGGACCAAATACATCAGCAGTGGCCTTTCTATACCACAATTTTGATCATAGGGGCACATGACCGAATAGTGCTTCCAAGTTCATTAACAATCAGTGAGCCAGTTCATCTCTTTTTTCAGTTACTTAAGTGGCTGCACTGGTTATTTGACTTCACCTGACAACAAAGTAAGTGCTGGTTAGGGTAGGTAGGTAGGATTAATAAGGCAGCCAGCAAGGGGAATTTTGTAGAGAACAGCATCAATTAAAGACTAAGGCATTCTGACCTGCTGTTCTTGACTTTTCGCGAGGAAAAGCCATCCCCAAGTGGAGCCAATGTTAGCCTCCTGCTCATAGCAGGTATTCACCTTTCGTGATCGACATATTTACAGGCCAAATATGTCATGCTTTGCTTACAGCAATGTTCCATATTTGAAATTTTGCTACTGTGGCAAAGAGGGCACAAAAACCTCAGGCACAAAAGTCATTGCATGTATTCTTGAGGACCATGGACCAGGCACTATTTAACATTTCTCAAGCATGTCCTCTTACATCACCTCAAAGACACCACTGTGCACCATCCAAAGCCATATGAGCAATTGTCTACTATTTCTACTTTGCCAAAAGAGGCTTCCTAGTATTGATAATTCAGATTTAGTTGTGGATGTCAAGTGTGCTTCCTTTGGGTGCATGTGTTTCCTCTTAAAATTCTGTGCTCCAGCAGTTTTGCCACTTCTTTTTGCTTGACAGCAACAGTACGGAATAATGAGTTGAAAGCGTTGTGCTTTTCAGTCTTGACATTGATTGTCAAAGACAGTATTCATGGAAAGGAAAAGCTAGTTGAAGCTGGGGGTCTTAAGCAAATCATCAGATATATGGACCGAGGGCCGCATGTTACAACAACTGCCATAACCCTCCTGTCAGAGTTGGTGAAGAGTAAGAATATACTTGAACAGTTGGGTCAAGAATGTGGTGCTATCTTGATGCTGGTTACAGTTTCTGTAAGGGGTAATCATCCAGAATTGGAAACAGATATTGAGAGTATCCTTGATCAGCTTTATTATGATGGTGATTCTTATCATGAAGAAAACATTAAAGCAATGGTTAAGGCTAACTGGTGCAAGCCATTCGCTGACTGTCTTCACAAGGGCTCCCAAGGCTCCAAGTTGGCAATGGTGAAGTGGCTTGCATGTTTTGAGCTTGATGACAATAGAAGAGAAGCGTTGGTTCAACAAAATGTGATTGATGCTTTAGTTGACATGCTGAAGTCTAAGCAGTTTAGATTAGAGAGTCCAGCTCTTGAGGCGTTAAAGAAATTCTCTTTCCATGAGAAATCTAAAAAATGCATTGCAAAAGCAGGTGGAGTTCCCTTGTTGCTTGAACTTTTAAAAAAATCTCAGTTGGAAATGAAAAAGAATGCCGCAGCTATTTTAGCAGATTTAACCATGAAGCATGGGGCATCTTTTCTTCTTTATAAAGATGAAACCCCAATTGAACCTCAAATGATAGTGGAAGTTGTTATGGGGAATCTAATAGCCAGTTTACATACTGTAGAAAATGCAGTAAAGGTGCTGTTACATTTGACAGAAATTTCAGATGCCAATGAAGTAATCGAATTGATGAAGGACAATGATCATGGCATTCAAACATTTTTGGGTTATATCAAAATTGGGACGCCACCACTGCGATATCATACGATAGAATTGGTATTCAAACTTGTGCCAAAAGGATGTAACTGTGATATCTTTTGTAATGAACGATCATGACTGTTTGAAAGCACTTTTGCAGGTAATAAAAAATGGTTTAGTTGAGGGCAATGTTCAAGCTTTTGCAGCATGAATTCTTTCAAAGATTCCATCTTCTGATGATAACCTGAACAGGCTTATGACTACTGAAAATGTGCTTCCGGCATTGGTAAAGATGGTTTCTGGGAAAGATATTGAAGGCCAAGCGAATGCTCTAGGGACTTTAGTGAGGTTTACTGATTCGAGTGATGTCCAATCTCAGTGGTCCTTGATTGAATTAGATCTGGTTTTATCTCTTAGACAAGCGTTAAAGGATGGAACTGTACCAGCAAAATTTGTACAGAGAGTTCGTGTGCCCGGACTAGCAAGCTGATCTTTAGCACATAATTTGAAAATTCTTGGGGGAATTGGGTTCCTATCATATAAATCTTCAGATTCATAAATAAATCACAGATTTTAACTGCCATGGAATTTCCAATTGTATTTGTGAGAAGCATACACTTTAAAGATTGTGATTCTAAAAAAATGGTCTTGAGACTGTAAGGAAAGGAATATGATGTAAGACAAAAAATACTTGGATCCAGAAGGGACATTCTCTATGCCCAATTCCATTGCAGGGTGGCATTTTTGAGTGGGAGGCTCGATCTGTACTTTGAAGACTAGATAAACGCATAAGAGGACTGCGTGAGTAAAATTTTCAAGGACATCGAGAATCCATGCCAGTTTTGATTAGAACAAGCATTGTTTATACAGCTTAGGATGTTGTTTGCGTTGCAAATAATGAAGGGTAACTTGATTTGGAAATAAAAATCATCTCCCCTTTATGGAGCATCTCTACCGAAAGCTGGTAGAACTTTGGAAGTTGAATCCAAAGTAAAACCTTCTACAAAAGCACTTTCAGTTTCCTTTCAAGGTCCATTGCCTAAGAGCCAAGCCAAGGTTACTGCTTCAAGCAAGGATGTATTATTGACAACCCCTGGATCGAGCAAGTCTGCCATCTCAACTACACCTTTGGAGGATTTCAACCAGCGGAAAAGAAAATTTAACACATTAATGACTTCTTCATACTGGCTCTCTCAGATTAAACTCTCAGAATCCGTAGGAAAGCATGCCGTTTCTCTTGGGTTTTTCAGACTAGCGCTGGAATCTAATGCTGAGCCCTTCCAAAAGCTCTGTGATGAGCTAAAACTATATGCCAAAAAGCATCACGTGCTAGAATATGGAGAGGTTGCAAAGGATGTTTTGCTGAGCTATGGTGTCTTAGAAGAAGTAATGTCGACTGATATTGACGGGCATTTAAAAGAGATAGAAGTTCCAGGTGAAGGATCTTTTTCTGAGTGCAAAGGCTTACTGACACCTAGTCATGAAAAATGCTCTATTATTCTTGATTCTTCATTTGGGGAATCCGAAGTTTGTCATTCAAATATAGGAGTTAAGTGAAAACATGGACGACTCAACTGGTAATTCAATCTCATGCACAAATCCAGAGCTAAGAAATGTTAAGGGAAAAAATTTGGCATCTAGAAAACCGGATATATAATCAATCCAGATGCCATGTTTGACGTACAGGTTAAACGTATCCATGAGTACAAGCGTCAACTCTTAAATATTTTTTCAGAGCCATTTTCATCTACGTCTAAGCACAAAGAAGAAAGTGAAGCAACAGTCACCTCAAATGTTGGAAAAAGTGCTACAAGAGAGCAGGCTTGTGAAAAATGGCGGCTCAGAGGAAATCAAACTTATGCAAATGGAGACTTTCCTAAGGCAGAGGATTGTTATTCACGAGGGGCAAGTGTTGTATCTCCTAATGAAACATCAGAGAGTTGTATCCAGGCATCAATGCTGTGCTATAGCAATCGTGCAGCCACTCGCATGGCTGTTGGCAGAATGAGAGAAGCACTTGCAGATTGTAAACGGGCGATGGCCATTGATCCAAACTTTCTAAGAGTTCAGATTAGAGCTGCCAGTTGTCATCCTTAGCTTGGAGAGACTAAAGAAGCAGTTGCACTGTTCAAAGGGTGCTTACGTTCAGTAAAAGATATCACAGAGTTGAAAATAGCAGTGAAGCTTCTGAGGGTGTGAGAAAGGCACAGGAAGTGTCAGAATATAGAGATCAGGCAGCAGAGCTTCTAGGTACAAGAAATCCTGGAGATGCAACAAATGCATTGCGTATAGTGAATGAAGCTTTGTTAATCAGCCCAAATTCTGAGCGGTTACTTGAATTGAAAGCTTTAGCACTTCTTTGGGAGTTGTATATCGATACAAGAAAATGAAGGAAATGACTCCAGAGGAAAGTGAGAGAGCTCTCGTCAATGCTCATGTTGATAACAAGAAAGTTGTGCTTGGTGCGCTTACATATGGGAAATACGGCCAGTTTTAGTTGGATATTATGTTTTCTAAAAAACCGTTCAAGCTTTCACACAGTTGCACCACAGGAAGCGTCTTCTTCATTGGTTATACCACAGTTGTAGAAGAAACAGATGGTGGAATGGGAGGATATGATGACTCAAACTCTGATTCTGATGATGATCGACAAGCTCAGGCTCTGATGCATCGTGTTAAGGAAAATGGCCAAAGAGAAGCGAGGCTTGCCAAGCCTGAGTTAATGAAAGGTGGTGCGAAACAAGTGAAGCCTGAACCTGTGATAATTGATAAAGCAGCAGATACACTCTGCGGAGGCAACAGTTTGGTCGCTTTTCCATTGAGATATTACGTTTGGCACATTCTGCTCTGGCTTCAGATTGGGAAAAATGGTTAGCGCACAGTAAGTTGAAAACTGAAGGGATAGCCACCGCCACAATCCAAAAGGCGAAGATTATTTTATGGAACCGCCTAAACAATACCAACAAAGGATTCCTAGGTAGTTATTACAGAGTTATGACCAAATAGCCAGCGCATCACAAGAAATGACCCATACTTAAACTCCATTTTAAATACTGCTGCCTCCAGCGCCGCTTAGATAGATATTTTCTTGCATTTATTTCAGTACAGATTAGGGTAGAAGCTGTGACTCCATCAGATCGATCTGAGATCTGCTTGTAAAAGATATTTTTCCTATTTAAACAACGTTGTTCGTTGTTCAAAGGGTGAGAGGTGTTTTGATCGATAAGCTGATTTTGAGACTTGTTGTGTACACTCTGAGATATTTAATAAACAGAGCTTGCTAGAACATGTGTGTTTGGACTGTCTGAATGTGTATTTGATGGCTGAAGAACAAGATTACAGAATTCTCATGTTTCCTCATGGACTAATAAGTTTTCCTCATCTCTTTCTACAGTTGCTATGTTTTCTATATCGTATCTGTGTCATGATCTAAACTTGCAGGAAGAAAGAATAGTTCAGATGTCAC